>JAVYIG010017547.1:0-25584 GCA_035222895.1 Strongylocentrotus droebachiensis | reverse complement strand
ACCAGCTGCGAGCTTATTCGCGCTCTCTCTCTCTAGCTCTGCAGGCCGCACCGACAGGCCTTTGCTATTCTCTGATTGCCGATTGGTTGAATCACGCCAAATATGACGTCATTATTCTAGGGAAATGAACACGTGCGAATCGGAATGGAATAAACAACAGGGATTTTCTAGTAAGTACAAAAAGTCAAATGTTTGATATTTATTCATAATGACTGTTAATGATTGTGAACATATTATTTAAAACTCGCTGCTCATATAAATCAGATGAATGTTTTTGTCTCGTTTTCAATTTATTACTGCGGTCTCAAGATCCGACCGAGCGAGTCATTTTGATAATAGTATCGAGACCCCCAGAATATGTGGCTACCATTAATGACATGTTTGTATCATATTTTTTACAACAGGGTCATTATGCTTTTTTACATGACTGAATATTAAAAACTTAAACCTGCTTGAACCATTCTACCTTGCCGAGATTCATGTGAATCTGATTATTATGGAGAATCAATAAAATGCGTTTTTTAAACCTTCAACCATCCTTTGTTGACCATTTTCTTTGACATATTAGGTTATTATTCAGTATGAAGGGGTGACCAAAGTTCGCGCAGATTTAAGAACAAATTAAAAAATGTGATATTCGATCCATGTTTTCTCATATTCTACACAAATGTATTCATTTTAATTACTACCAAATGGACGGCAAAATATTTTACTACCAATTGGTTCAACTACAACATTTATCGTCGGAGGATTTCGGAGATATCGCGATCTAAAAATTCGATGTCCGATCGTGCGTGCGCGCTGCATCTAAAAAAAGTCATAAAAACAACGAGACCTAAGTTCACGCACGGGGGTTTACAGCTGATTTATACAAAAAACGATCCATCAAAAATAAGGTAATTTCATAATTTGCAAGGCAAAATATCATACAACCAGACGGTACCACTTATTACTTACAATTTTGAGGATATCTGCTCTCAAAATGAAGATTTCCAGACCCTTATCGGTAAGTTGGTAATTTTTCGGAACGGACGCAAATAACTGCAAAATGTGCCGATCTTTTGTCAATATTTTTACAATTTCGCACCCAATTTCAAAGAAAATTTCGTTTCTAGGAAATTTTATGATCCTCTTTCCATTGGTGATATTATATTTTCGAAATCATACCGATTTTTTGAGAAAGCGAACTTTGGTCACGCGCGAACTTTGGTCACACAGCCATACAGTTACACTGTACATGTATGTGCATTAATTTGCTATCTAAAACACTAACTTATCATTACGAGATAATAAATGCTTTAACCTCGAGTCCTTTTTCGCTTTAAAGTTTTGGGCAAGTGGAAATATTGTTTGGGCAAGTAAATTGAAAACCCACTTGCCCGACAGGGCAAGTGGTGAAAAAAATTCTTGTAGCACCCTGAAAAGTATTTTAGCATAATTGTGATCAAAGTCATAATAGTTATTTCCATTATCAGTCTACATTTAGGCTCTTTTTTTGTTTTACTATGTATTGAACTATTGACTATTTATTGTTTTAACTTGTATTTTAATCATATTATGTAATACAGGACTCTCTAGCAAAGCAGTTATCCTAGTTATAAGATTCATTCACGCACACACTGTGTATACGATCTCCAGTCCTTGAGGACTAAATTCCTCCTTCTTTATTTCCACCTTATTTGTTTCCACCTTATATTTCAGCTTCCTGTTGGAGACAAGTTGCTATTGGACTTCCCTCTAAATGTGAACATGGTGAATAGTGTACAAATTTCTTACCTACTGGTGAAGCGATCTGACCAAGGCTATGTCCACGTATGTGTCTGGACTTGACCCCTGCCTGAGAGGTCAGCGATGATGATACAAGATGTGGCGCCACCAATGAAGCAGGTCTGTGAATCTTAGTGACCTCTGAACCTGTCTGATGAAGCGTCTTGGGGCTCCCATGTATCTGACTGATTCTATTGATGCCATTATGAATATGAAGAAGTCTGAAAAGATGAAGTGTGAATACAATGACAAGCTCCAAAGATCTAAAAAATACACATAAAAAGTACAAGATAAGGTTAATTTGCACTGTTGTACAGTACTGCACTCTCTTTTGGTAAGAAAAAATAATGGGTCCTATGAGTCAGGGGCTACTGAGCGACTTCCAAAGTGGGGGGGGGGGGGGGGGGGGGGGGGGGGGGGTCACCAACAAAAAGGGGCACTTTCTGGGGCACCTTCAATGGGAAATCTCAAACATTGTGATTACATTATCAGAGACGATTTCAATATTTGTTTCGCTGAACAACCATCGATTTTAGAAACAGTTTCAATCATAGACTGAAGCTATCGCCTTTGCTTTGACCTCTGCTCTAGCACTGCACTACGTGTTAATAGGCAGCATTTGCACACATGAATAGTCAATACACTCATCATACACAAATGCACACAATCATGCCGATGTGGCTGAGCGGCAGGTATGACAGACTTACATTTGGATTTTTTAATTATCGGTAAGCATCGGTAAGCAGGTAGAGTAAAGGAGGGGTAATCGACCAGCTTCAGTTTTCGGCTGATCCGTTGGATGCATGGTAAAATCCTTTAAAATACATCGCATAATATATAGCATAATCACATATCCCACACATACCATACCATGCCAGAGTCACTGAAGAACCACACATTTGCAATGAAAAATATATCCTAAAATATCACATTTTAGTGATGTAATCGGCGGTCCCGCTACTCGAATCTGAAAAATCGAGTATCTTTCGCGTGTCTGTAAGAAATATGGGTACCATAAAATGAGCTTTATTTCAAGTATTTTTCAGATTTAGAGCCCGAGTTTGTGTTGGTCGCAAGCTCACAAGTATCTCATCGCATGTATTAAATCAATGCAGCCGGACACCACAATGCACACACGATATCTCTAATGCAGATTCCAATTTCCGATCACCGCAGTACTAGTTTTCGGCCTGGCGAGCTCCGGCGTGGGATACCTGCTCCGCCCGCTAGTGCAATAGATCAGCGCGGAAACGCACGGCGTGCGCGCGCTTTCTATTGACTTTGTACATGCGGCCGAAAACTGGTTCGCCATGCCGATAACTGCCTCCGAAACAGTGAAAATTGAAATGAATATTGTCATGGCAATTCGTGATTTTTTTCTGGGATTCTTTTTTTGTTTAAATAATAGTCTAATAATATTTGCTTCATGATTTGAACAAGAAATGATAATAAATAGGAAGTAGATCTAAAGGGTCCAAAAAATAGGATTTTGTCTTTAGTGGCCGAAAACCCCCTCCTTTACTCCAAGACTTACTCCAGCAGTGTATAGAGTCAATGCTAATCTAATGCGTATTGACTAAGTTGCTAGACCTACTCTAAGTTGACAAAATTGTATTTTACTGCAATTTAGGTGTCATCAATTGTCACTTAACTCTGAAGTATTAATTTTGAGTGAACTCAATTGAGTTTTGTACAGTGGTGTTTGAAATGTTGAGAATCAATAGAACAGTTTTGTCACAGCCTGGATAGTAATGCAGCTATGACTGTGGTGGCTGCATCTGTGCATGTAGTTAAACTTCAAAGTCAAACACACATATTTGGTAACATATGGGGCTACAATGTAGCAAACTTGAATACAGTAGTATATATTTAGGCCCCTAGATAATAAGTCTTTATGTTGTTTGAATCATTTCATTATCTAACAAGTAACATCATACCTCATGTATCAACCACTCTTTACCTAATCGAAAGGCTAACGATGCAATCTGCAACTTTCATGGGTCTTTCACCGCTGCGCCACTTTATTTGTAGGGGAAAACTAGAAGGTTATTTTAGCTTATTCGGATTAAGTTCGGATGAAGTTAGCCGACTAAACTCACGCCAGCCGCGTAACGTAGTCCTAGGCCCACCACTTTGATATTTTCAGTATAGGTCTATGTCAGATAGTCCTATCTCCGCGCACCAAATTAAAGTTCGACATTTTAGGTATTATTCAAATTGGATTGATATAAAGTTGTATCTTTATCGGACCGGGTTCCGACATTTGCCCAAATTTTGATGCGAAAGGGGATGCTGCACACATCTCTGCAAGGATTTTCGAAATAAATATGTTTGAAGGCGAATATTGATGACAGAATGTCATATTTGGGCAGAAAACCTCAATGTTGCAATCTTTGATCAATATTCGTCTTCAAACACATCTGTTTTAAAACTCCTTTCAGAAGTAATTGGCTAAATGACACCCTCTTTGACATAAGTATACAACTTAAGTGAAATTTTCAATCAAATTGTTGAGCTCCCAACACTTTAGGGAGGCTTTAGTATATGTAAAGTTGTAAACGCCCGTTTCTCGATCATGCATCCACAGGTCACCAGCTCCTAGCGTACTTACCTACACCTAAAGAGATATATGAGAAGGTATTGGACTAACTAACGCAGCAGTGGGGGATCCGGGGGATGCCCACTACCCCCCCCCCCCCGCCCCACTGAGCAAATCATATCGGCCGGCGCGATTTCCAAATTTGTCGGCGGCAAAAAAAAAAAAAAAAAAAAAAAAATAGAGCTCACTACCCCCCCCCCCCCTCCCCCACTGAACGAAATTGCTGTTGGTGCGATTTTCAAATTTTCGGGGACAACAAGATTCAAATTAGTGCTCACCCCCCTCTAAATGTGAACAAGGGCATGATTATTGCCATCATCTTAAAATAAAGGATAGTGAAAATAATTATTTGCGATGGTGAGGGTAAAAGTGACATATTTTGCACTTATGAATCTGCAATTGTTATGAACAGTGATTTTAGCATTTGTCATATTACAGGGGCATATTACATTTTGATATTGGGGCAGAAAATAAACCGATTAATTTTTTTCTCTCAGGGCATTATTTTCAAGGAAATTATTGATTTGGGGAAAATCTAAAATTGTACGCCCCTGTCATTTCGGAAATTTATTGAAAGCAAGAAACAACCTTTTACGGCTTATAGACTTCTCACATCATCCTTTTGTTCTCGTTTTTTTTTTCTTTCTAGGACGCACTGTATATTATATATAGAGAGATCACACTTTGAAGATTTTTGCCAACCACGTATAGGTCCTATTTAAAGTTCCTTCATCAGGGATGACAATGCTTGTGGGTAATCATAATTGTGTTATTTATATCAATTTTAAAAAATAAACATTATGATAAAAAATGATTAACAAGAAGAGATGATTATGATATTTCTTCTTATTAATCATTATCTAATATTATATGCATATGCACTCATACATTATAATGAAAGACATTTAATAAATGCAAATAACTTTGGCGACTCTTTTTGAAATAAATCTTTTTATATATTTTGTTCATATTTCACATTAATAATCACATGCAAAACACATTAAAAGGGAAATAGAGCTTTATGATCAGTTGCTTTTCATGTAAAACGATATTTACGCTTTGGTACTGGGCGAAAAGGCCCTTTTGAATTGAAATGAACGCCAGCCACTTCGTTCATCTGTACATTAAACATCCCATTGCCTTATCAAAACATGAAGGCCAAATTTGATTTGGATAATATTACTTTCGCTGCATTAATATCAAAGTTCTGATACATGGTTTGGCCGCCCATCATACCGTATCCTCTGACCGACAATGAGCTCAGTGACAATTATGCAGTTAATTTCATTCGTTTAATATCAGGGATAGGAATATGACGAACAATAGAAAGCCGCGAAATTATACGTCAATGTCATAACCATGTATAAATCGCAATGATATACAAACCATTAGAGAGCATGTTCAATCACACATTTCAGACAACCGTTAAACTACTTTATGATTAAAGCAGGCCTTGGCGTGAAGTACTGAATAATATATTGTACATCAATGTATATAGCTAACTGCCTAAAAGCATATTATAATGCACTGCGTTGGACAGCGTGGAAAGATTAATTTAAAAAGAGCGCGGTTTAATGGACGAAATGTAGGCCTAATTTGTTGTTTTACGATTACAATTATAATTTGTAAAACTAATGAATGCATCTCGCAAACGTAATTGAGTAAACACAAATATTGGTCTTATGCTCTTATTTTCATATCTTTGATAAGGAATGACATGGATAAAATAATATACATTGTTATAATGTAATTTCATATGACTTTAGTTTCTGTAGAATTGAAATTGAATTCATACAAATCGTGCTGAAACTGACAAAATAGCGTTTCCATTTACAGGGAAAATATCAAATATTGAACAACAAGAAGCCCCCCTCCTCATTTGAAAAAAGTCGGAGAAGAGAAAACTATAGAATGAGTTTTTTCTTAAGCCTTCATGGTATAATCATGGGGAAGGTGTGTATTACACATACAATTTATTAAGTTACTTAATTCATTTACCACTGATAACGGGAGTGTTAAACTTTGACACGCCTCTTAAACATAGAGATGTCATTGAGGCCTAGTGGATACGTCACCGGATCACAATCATGGTTCGCGGTTCGAGTCCCGCTGCCGCACTAATATCTTTCGGCAAGACGTTGATCTACATTTGCCACACTCTACCCAGGTGAGGTAAATGAATAGGCCTAGGAAGAAAATTGCTTGAATGCTTGAGCACCTTTGCGTGGTGGTTAGACTAAAACCGGGGTAATAGTATTAAAGCAGGGCTCTCAGGGAGAACAATATTAATACTGATGAGGCTACATATAGGGTAAACAAGACATACCATTATATTATTACATCAACATCAGTCCATGCATCATTAAGTATTAGTATATAGTAGTGAGCACATTTTTTTTTTGGTCCTCGAAAAGGTAAAATTCACGTGTTTTTACATGATTTTTTTTCTCAAGGGGTGGGGGGGGGGGGGGGGGAGGCTCTCCCTGGGTCCGCCACTGTGCATAACATGCCCTTTAGCAAGTGTAGGTTTGTCCATATATTTTTCATTTTATTTAATACGGTCATGATGCCTATATCGTAAGAGAAAGCCTAAAGACACTAAATTACCTTAAAGTGACTCGGTAACATTGCCTCAGTTTCTGAAACAATATCCTGGATTTAGCTCACGCTGCAATCATAATTATAAACCTTTAGGTCAGTCAGGAATCCTATGACTTTTACAAGCCGATCGCCTGTCTGATTATCAAGATATTTATGATTATTCATTTTTCGTTTTCCTAACGGCTTTTATAACACTACAGTCTATTGGAAGAATGAGTATGGTATAACCGGTCACTCAAAGATTGTAACATTTTTTGAGGCATGTTATGATTATTTTGAAGCGCAATTTTTTAGGGCTTCAATATTACACCAAATCACACACACTGATAACACGTAGGACCATCATGCCATGCACTTCAGATTTAACGCTGTTAAAATTATATTAAATCTTAATTTTTAACCCATATTGTATCAATAATTTTGTCTTGTCTTGTCTTGTCTTTTTCAGATGTATGTTAATTGAATTAAATCTAATTATTCAATTCCTGTACATTAATGTAACGTAATTTTTAATTCTTTATGATCCTAACCATTTAAGAAATGTATGCGTTGTAAGTTAGTTTAAAATTATTATTAACCATGCCTTTAGATTTCAACATGTTATATTGTTTATTTTATGTTTGGAAATGAAAATAAATGAAAAGAAAAAAATAATAATTTGAGAGCTTTCCAGTTAATGTTCAAGCGCCAGGTATACACTTATTGTGCAATAATGGTATTCAGCGCTCTTTCCTTGTAACATTTGGAAAATGTTACGTTTTACAAAAATGATTATAACTTTGAAGTTTTCACTTAAATAATTTTGATTTCTCATGACAATTGGGGGATAATGTTACAAGATCACCTATACAACTCCATTGAAAATGGCTGCCTACATTTTAAGATGCTGCCAATAAAACTCTAGTTGCATTTTATGAGAATTGCCATTGGAAAGTCTCTTCACTTCTAGTATTAACCAGTTTTTGCAATTATCTGCAAACAGCAAGAGGATTGAGAAATGGGTGAGGGATGGCTGAGGAAATGCGTGATGATTGGTTAGTGGAGTTAGCACGTGATCAGATTGTCAAGCATGGTCGCCAATGTTATCAACTCTCTTTCCTCGCATCAGACACAGAAGAGAATCTACCATCGAGATACATGTAATCATATGATAGCCCATTAGCATCTCACAAATCGATCATTTCATCATCACTCTTGTTAAAAACGGTGAGGGAAAGGGTGATTGGAAACCGTATCTGTTAACAAAAAATAGAATTGTCGCGTTTTCATTTACAACACAACCACGCATGAACCTGTTTGGGAAAATCGACACGAACTCTGACGTATACAGTGCATGCGCAAACCTTATCTCAGTAAGAGGGATGGTAATTAGGTATTTTGTTTTATTCGAAAATCATCTCATGCGGTGGAGCCACCATACTTAAAGTTGGTCCCGAAGTTGCAAAGATATTCATCTAGTTAATTCTAAGCATTTCATAATGCACGGAACACAGATTTTCTTTTGAGAATCAACTCATCGAATGTTTACGTCCACTGGCTATCAAGATGTTACCCCGTCATCCAATACTCGTCTATTTCCTCATATCTGCATTCTCCTTTCATGTTGCTTCCTGCAATACAAGTGAGTGTCATTCCTCTGTTTGTTTAAACATTCAAATCAGTTTTATTGCCTGGGAATGAGTGTTTGCCAAAATATAAAAACAAACGATGGTTATGCTGTACTCTTTATTTATACAAAATTACATTTTACGTTAGTTTTTATACATGATCATGTTCGTTATGCTATTGAATAATAGTAATAGTAATGATAATTAGAATGATGGTGATAATAGTAATAGTTATCATAATAGTAATGATGATAGCAATAGTATTGATGATAGTAATAATAATTATAATGATACAAATATTAATAAATAGTTATTTACGCCCAAATTAAACAACCTGTTTCTATCACTTTCAGAACCAAACGCACAAATTATTAGACAGGTAAATCGATGTTTTTACTCGCTTAAATTAGGTAATAAGCCTGAAAAAAATATTTAAAAAACAAATGTGTCATTTGTATAAGGATGATGGAATTAAAATGACAATACTTTCATACATATGAAATCTCTTAAGATATCACGGATCAAAAGGTTTATCAATGACTCATTAAATGAATAGTTTACTTATTATATGTTTTGGGGGTTTTTGCCTCCGTCATAATTCTCTACAACTATAATTATACATCTAGCAATGACGTCACTACCTTAGCACAATTTCTCTCAACTTTACAATGTTACCTTAGTCCCTTTAAAGCTTTTTATGATATGGAAAGATATATAGCCAAAACGAATCTTAAAGAAAACGATTTCGTGAAAAAATTGTTTCATTTTACCAAATGTTTCTGAGTTTAATGTTTATATGTTCAGTCTGCTTGTTTGCTTTCATGTTATAGAATTGGTGTACACATTATATTTTGTCAAGTTTAATATCTTATATGTCGATGTGCGGTCGAGGATAAGTTTTAATATTTCATTGTTCGAAGAATAATAATGAGAAGAAGAAGAAGAAGAAGAAGAAGAAGAGGAAGAAGAAGAAGAAGAGAAGAAGAAGAAGAAAAGAAGGAGAAAAAAGAAAGAAGGATGAGATTTGCTCCGAATCCACTTGAAATCAAAACATACAAGACACCTGCAATTAATGAACAACAACAGTAGTCATATAATATACACAAATTATTGAGAATTAACAATTAGTTACATGTCAAATCAAGCATATACGTTTTAAGATTGTTTTTGAACATTTCAACTGATCTCCTTATTCTACTAGGTCAGCAATTTTCAACCTTTTGTTAGTCAAGGCACCCTTTTAAGAGTTTAAAAGTTTCGCGTCACCCCAATTAAAAAATCATCAAAGAGGAATTGTTTCCATCCGCCGTACGCATGAACCTACGGGTACATTTTCGATTGAGGAAAGATAGGGCCTCTTTTCCGCAAATATACTATCCGGATCCCGAATATTGCGAGTTTTGAGAGAAGTGAAGCGAACGAGAGGAAAATACACTTTGTTGTGATAAGAATTAATTTTGTTATAAATATACAATAAATAGGATTATATTCGGACGCCATGCTGCCCGAATCATGATGAAGATATCGCCATATATTATGGGGTTATCCATGGACCATGCTGCCCGAAACTATCCCGTTTCTGAATTCCGCGAGCGAGCAAAGCGAGAGAGGTAAAATTCACTTTTTTCACATTTTTTTCATGAAGTTGACGATATTCAAAAATATATTTTTGTATATAAATAAAATTCTCAGCGGCACCTCGGTCGAAAAACGAAAATTGATGGGGGAAGAAAGACAAGACCGGGAGAAGATATACCCATATTCCCCAAGTGTGGGACATTTTTGCATTTTGAAGTGAGTGAGTGGGAAAGAAACACTCTCTCTGTCTCTTTTCTCGTTTGTCTTCTATCTTTCACCCCTATCCCCATTTATTTTGTTCCCTGTACACTACATCAATGACGCAGCTCAGATCACCCCAAAACGTTTTTCTTACATCAGATTATGATAAAGAAATATTACGATTTGATTCGATGTTGAGTATTAAACCTTTAAAGGGATCCGGTTACTTTGTCTCAGATTCTGAAACAAAATCCTGGATTTGGCTCATGCTGCAATGACAATTATAAACCTTCAGGTCAGTCAGGAACCCCATGATTTTTACAAGCCGATTGCCTGTCTGATTATGAAGATATTTATGATTGGAATTACAAATTTTGAAAACCGTTTGCCAAACGGTTTTCACAACACTACTGTACAGTCTATTGGGAAACGAGTATGGTAAAACCAGTCACTCAAAGATTTTTTTACTTTTTTAAGCACTTTTTGATCATTTTGAAGCGGATTTTTTTTTTAAGGGCTTCAATATGACACCATATCACAAACACTGATACCACGTAGGGCCGTGCATCTCAGATTTAACATTGTTAAACGATCCCATTAAACAAGAAAAGACTCTTAATTATTCATAAATATCCCTGTTACATTGCCTATAATCGTGTCACCATTAACGTAAAATATTCACATTATTCTAACAAGGTAAAACATAAGTATTGATAATTATGAGAGAAAATACACTCGATACTTCTTTTTCTCTCAATAAGTAATATTAAATAGGAGCAGTATAATAGGCATAGAGATGAAAAAAGCTTTTAATATCTCCTTCATACATGACACTCTGAGATTGAATTTTAAAAGAAACATTAAAAACAACACACATTATCTCCCCAAACTGTTTACTAGCGTTTAGGTATCCTTGATCCTCTGTTAGTAATCCTGATGACTACAGTTTAATGGAAATGAATAGTCTCACTTAAGGGGTAAAAGACCATTCCGCGCCAAATGTAGAGTCCTTGGCTGTGTGAGAGCTATTCATTATTTACAAACTAAGGTGAGAAACCATGGTAGTTTCAAGTTCTTTGCTTATACACTCTCAAAATTGATAATAATTAAAGCAATAATGATAGTGATAATGATGGCGATGATGGTAATGATAATAGAGAATTTCCCATCATCGCCTCTGAATGTCATGCCTCATGAAATGAAATATTTCATTTAAGACTTATCATGCTGTACCCATGTTACTGATTCACATAATAGTATACTATTTGAAGAGCGCTTTCGAGTTATCTGTCTCCTTAAATTATCTCACGTTTTTTTTCCCCTTTTCCTTCATCTGTCCCCTCGCTGTCCCCTCTTTTTCGGGCCATTCGAGTTTTGTTTTTATAAAGTTTGATTAGTCTTATTGTATACAAACATTTAACACTCAAAACAAAGAGTAGACATAAATAACTCAGGACCGAGGTTTACAAATAAAAGTACAAGCACCTAACGACGTGGGGGAAAAACAGATAATTATTAAGGTACAATACATTTCAACCATACCGAATAAATAATATTTAAAAGCATGACTCGGATATTATTAAATTTAAAAGAAAATATAGCTGTAATAATGATAGTTTCATAATGATAACTGAAAATAAAGATACATAAATTATGGTTTTGATGTTAAAAAAAATCATGATGCGTCATTGAATATTTTAATAAGTGTGTCAACACAGTGTGTTATAACCTTGATAACTATGGCGTTTACAATGAGCCGTTTAGCAGAAATTTGTAAAGTATTGCAAAAAAGCAGATACCATTTTTTGAAGAAGAATAAATATGCTAGCAATCAAATCAAACTGTAATACGGAAAAAAATAATTTCAGGGACAAATTTAAACAAAAGAATTGCCTAAAGAATGGTTGCTGTATATTAAACGTTTTTGAGTGTTTTTGTCATACAATTGGAATACACATTATACTTCATTATTATAACAATCGAACTTAAATGCTGATGAATATCAGATAAATATAAGTATAAGTGTATAAATGCAACAAAATAAAATATGATGAAATACACATGAAAACAAATCTTGAAAGAAAAAGAATGAGCTATAAAAAGTGTGTAATAAACGAGAAATGTATTATTGACCATCAATTTAAGTGCACAAAGTGCTAATTTGAATGCTACAAATGAATTAGAATGCTAGAAGTACACCGTCGCGTTGTCAGAAAATCGTGTTGCGCCAAATCGAATGACCAAATAGCGAAAGAAGCACATTGTTCATTAATTTGAATGAAACATACGTAGATTCTAACGAAAATTGCATAGATTTGAAAACTAGAAAAGGGAATATAAACCCGATATATACCTGATTGCACTAAAACCGTCGAATTTGAACGCAAGACAAATTAATTTGAATGACAAACTCGCGAATTTGGCCGGGAAATCCTATTTCAATTATGTTTATCATTTCATGTATCATTGAACAGCAGAAGTATTATTTGTATGACATAGCATACTCAGTGTAACCATCTCTTATATACCGTGTGTCTCAAAAAAAACGTAACACTTTTGAAATGGTTGCCAAATTGAGCATATATAATTTTATGAAAAAATGTCTATATGTATGGAAAGCTAAAGGACCAACCTTTCATATGATATGAAAAAATTAAAAAAAAATCATGCTTCGATGGACAGTGTTCACTTAAGTTAGAGGTATGAAAATGGGCCTGCGCAGGATTTTTCCTTCCAATTTTGGACAGGTAAATTACTTGTAACTTACAAAATAAGGTCGATATGAGATATTCATGATCGATGGATCAAAAGGATATTTTGAATCAAAAGGATATTTTGAATACCTCGAATTCTGGTATTTTCAATGCATAATGAATGATGTACTTAGCTATTACATGTTTGGGTCATTCATAAAACCTGAATAAAATGTGATTGATGATCCACCAAACTTACGGAAGAAAACTGATAAAGAAAAGGCAAGGGGTAGGTGATGGGATGGGAAAAGGTTGTGGGGGGGAGGAGAGTGGGTTGCATAATGTCAATTATGATTTTGAATACGGTATTTCAATTTAACATTTTCCCATTCTTCCTTCATCCTGTTCACATCTACCAGATCAATGATACAATAAGATGGGAGTGGAAGTTGGTGTGTGTGTGTGTGTGTGTGTGTGGCAGGGGTGGTGTTTGGGGATTGATAAATGACAGAGAGAAAGGACTGGTATTCAAAACATCCTTTTAACTCTTAATCCATCGATCATGAATATCTCATATCAAACTTATTTTGTATGCTAAAAGTAACTTACCTGTCCAAAATTGGAAGGAAAAATCCTGCGCAGGCCCATTTTCATACCTCTAACTTAAGTGAACACTGTTCATCGAAGCATGATTTTTTTTTCAATTTTTTCATATCATATGAAAGGTTGGTCCTTTAGCTTTCCATACATATCAACATTTTTTCATAAAATTATATATGCTCAATTTGGCAACCATTTCAAAAGTGTTACGTTTTTTTTGAGACACACGGTATATATAATAACGAAATATCATCAAAAATTGGTCAACTTGTTGGCACTTATTATAGTACTAAATAAAATGTTGATAGAGGAGTGCTGTTCACACGAGGATTAATCTTTAATACTGATATCATTCAGGATAACATGTTACTATGGTTTAATGACGCAATCAAGATATTATCATGTGTGGTATAGCACAAGTAAGATTGTTCAACTGCTTTGTGATAAACACTCTTTAAAGGGATCCGGTAACTATTTGTCTTAGATCCTTTAAAAAAACACCTTGATTTAGCTCATGCTGCAATGATAATTATAAACCGTTAGGTCAGTCACGAACCACATGACCTTTACAAGCCGATCACCTGTCTGATTATCAAGATATTTATGATTGAAAATCGAAATTTTGTGTTTGCCAAACGGTTTTCATAACACTACAGTCTACTGGGGAAAACGAGTATGGTAAAACCGATCACTCAAAAGTTTTTACTTTTTTGAGGCACTTCTTAATCATTTTGAAGCGCAATTTTTTTTAAGGCTTCAATATAACACCATATCACAGGCACTGATTACACGTAGGGCCGTGCATGTCAGATTTAACATTGTTACACGATCCCTTAATGGAAGCCTATATTGATTGGTATGGGTAGTTCGAAAACGTAAAAAAAGATCGCAACATAAAAACATCTCATCCGTCACGTCTGTTGAATTTTTCATGACCAGCGATACAAGTTTGGCCCGTCGCGCATCGCTCACCCACACGCACAACCACGCACACGCCCACACACACACACCCTCTCTACCCAACCCTCACGACCCATACCCACTGATTGGCGTCAATGCAAGAACCTTGTCGGATCGAAAATACATTACTTCTGAAATGATTAGAATGATTAGACTAATTCAATTGTCCATGGAATCCTATTTGTACCGATCAAAGTAAATTTAATTGACCTAAAACCTAGGGAAATATTTTTTCCAATCATCTTTTGAAGAGCAATGCATGAATTATTAAAACCCATATCGCACGACAGAAGGACCCTCACGATTCTCATAATGCATGGTGGCTGATGTTGTCAAGAATGAAGCTCTAAATCAGGCAGTATTATTATTGGTTACATTACGTGTTGTTAGGTAGGACAAGCCACAATGTTTGTGCTACCCAGTAACAATAATTGTATGCAATGCGCATTATGCCAAATGAAATACAATTATTCGTACCAGGTGATTGAGGCAATTTGTAACGAGGTATTTAAAGATAAAGTTGAGTTCTGATCATGCGATTGCATTGTGAAAGAAACGTTGTTGATCATTTAGCATATACGTTTTGGTGTGTATTGCAAGGTTCTGAAATCATCAAAATGATAAGAATTTATGCCCAGTCTTGGTAAAGTTACAAGCTCTGTACACAGAAAGATGTATATGGGGCTACACGAACATGTGACATGATATTACATGCCATATTGAGAATATTAAGGCATTTGAAGAGCCATGCTTTTCAGGAATTGTTTTAATCTAACGGTCTTCCACACTTGCATAATACAATGATAATGCTCACAAATTATTTTGCACCTCTTCCTAGAACTTAACCTTCTCTTTAACAAAGATTAATGGATTAAATTTCATTACATTACAAAAATGGTCTATCATGTACTATGTAAATACATGTATGAAACATGTGGAATGATCGATATGCCTGTGTTTGTTATTAACTCCTCATCTGTTCTATTTCAATTGAACAAAATATATTTCGACCAAAATCAAGGAGATATATTGAATATACCTTACTACCATGATACGATCAATACACAGAAACGTTTCATTATGTTTACCGAAGTATCAAAGGAACTTGCAACTGGTGCTTTTAACGAAATAAAAAATTCTTCTGAATAAATTTGACTAACACAATAGAAAATGTTGTTATTATTTCGGATTAACATCGATTTCGTGAAAACCAAATATCAGAAATCGCTAAAGTACATACTATTTCACGATGAAATAGCATGTTAAAGATCGCTCGCAACATTTAGAAAAAGGATAGTTCTGCGCAATGAGATGCCGGAATAATCCTCATATTTGTGCACCAAGATGACCTCACATAAATTAATTTTGCATTTAAGTATTCGGCAGCGAAGTGCCCGCACACTCAATTCTTTATTTTATTTAGTGTGTCGTCTATAAAGTTAATTTGTTACCACACTGAAAGTGCAATTATCTTTTTTTTTGGCTCAATCGCCCCGCTCGCTTGCAAAATGTAGAAACAAATGTGCCCATGTATACATGAAATTGACAAGTGTCAGAGTGATACCAAAAGAATTTTCGATTTATGAATTTGGGATCGGGGTGACACGAATTTCAATAATTTCTTATAAAGGTGTATATAGTGACTCCAAAACAGGTTGAAAAACGCTGCTTTAGTCACAAAGCTCAACGCCGACATATCTAATCTATCTAATTTGGCATTACGCCCATTTGCGGCTCCGTGTTAGTGTGTGATGGGGGAGGGGGTATATCAGAAAACACAAAACATTACTACCAATTGTTCAGCTCTTTGTCCCATCCTCAGCTCAAACTGTGGATATCGTGAAACGCAACAAGAGTATAACTGACTGACACAATTACAATTTCTGAACATTTTTGTTACCTCAAACGAAAGCATAGTACACATTACCAGAGCTATCGATCTGAAATTCACCTTTTATAGTGGTCGGCAACTTTTTTAAATAACAAAAATTCGATTTTGATTCGGGTCGTGTTTACCCTACATCACTCACTTGTTTCACATATTTTGTTGTGATATATAGGTTAATGTAGGGCAATGGTAAGTTCAGTATTGCTAATGACGTGGCTACTTTGAGAAAACACATCAGCTGAACATTCCCTTCACATAAACATTTTCAAATGTCATTGCCAATTATAATGTGCAGCCTAGAGAAATTGCAGAACATATATTATATTATTATTATTAAATAGACATATAAGCTAAGCATTGTCTTCAAATAAACATTTTCAAATGTTATTTTCAATTTTAATGTCCAACCACCGTCTCCATGAAACCAAGTTTTTCATTCCAATAGAAATTGCAGTACAGATATTAGGTTTCTACGTATTATCAAATAAACACATCAGATGAACATTTGTTTCAAATAAACATTTTCAAATTTCATTGTCAAATATAATGCGCAAACTAGAAAAATTGTAGTACAGATAATGGCTTTTTATTATCAAATGGACACATTTCATCGTCAACTATAATGTGTATTTTTAGAGAAGAAATTGTATTATTGCTGAACAATGCCTTCAAACAAATATAGGCCTATTCGAATTTCATTGTCAATTATAATGTGGAGCATAGACAAATTGTAGTACAGATATTAAATTTTTATTTCCAAATAGACACATTTCATTTTCAACAATAATGTGCTTCCCAGAGAAATTGCAGCACAGATATTAGGTTTTTATTATCAAATAAGGATAATTGTACCTTTTTTATTACCTTCGATGTTTCAAGTTTCAAGTTTATTTTATTTCAGTTTATCAAAAATAACACAATGGAACATAATGAACAATGGTAATTATTATAACTAAACATACAATATAGAAAACATAATGTACATGATAATAGTTATAACAGAGAATACAATCATATAAATCAATCAATAAAGTGGTTGATCTACTAAAAAGCAAAGCTTGTATTATGTAGGTCCCGGTTCATGGGTTTGTGTATAAATAAATGTATTTTAATAAACATATTTACAAAAGCATATGATTACATGAGGGTTATCTTTAAGTGAACATTTTACTGAACATATCGTAAACAATTGAAAAAAGGAAGAGTTCTGTGCTTTCCTCAGCATAAAAAAACATGTATATACATTAAATAAAATTATCAGTGCTTATTTTAGGACTACTTGTGTGGAGAGAAAGAATAATTGCAAGAAAAACAATTCAGAAAAGAGAACAGGTACGTAAGGAATGATGAATAACGAGAAGAAAAAAGAAAGAAAAAAAAAGCAATACGAAAAGAAACAAACATGGGACAAGTGAGAACGTTGTGAACAAGGGGGAAAGAAACGAAAAGAAAAGAAAAAGGGAGAGAGCTAAAGGGAGGGGCAGAGATATCATGGATACTAACAACAGCACCTTTATTACATTTGAGTCTTCCAGTCACGATAAAAGTTGGATTGGCTTCAAATCCTTAACAGTCGCGGCACTGGTATGACGTGTCCTCCTTCAAGAAAATTCGGAATCCATTGACAGTTCAGATTTCATAAATCATACGAATATGCAGATCCTTTATCACTAAGAATTGTACCACTCTGAATGTCCATATATAATGGTATTGCAAATTCTTCCCAAATCAATCAATTCGTAGTCATTATCGTACCCTGAGCGGAGGGCCTTACATGTGGATCAATAATGATCACACCTCCCCTAGTCTGTTATGCATGTGTTTGATTTCGTTAAACGTGGATTCTACTATTAAACAACGAGAGAACCAGCCAATATTAGTAGAGAAAATTAACTTCACTTTGATAAATTGTACCAATTACCAAACACACGTTTTGCTCTTGAAACGAGAAGTTCCATCTCGCTACACTGTATTCACAAAATGAGCCTTGAATATTACTTATACAAAGAGATATTGCATTGTACACATATACTTTCAATAAATTAAAACCCGACTAATTGATTTGACCCCAGTGGGTTTCGTGCACGTGGGTTTATGTTATCATTAAATGTCTTAATACTCTTTAATCGTTTAACTATAGGATGCCAGGTAAAATATCTACGATGTTTTTGTATATTCTGGATATAAGCATAAACGAAAGTCTTTTTACCAGGTGAATGATACACTAGTTTGCATCCCCAACAGGAGGAAAATGCTTAATAATAATATGCCATTATTTATATATGAGCGAACCAGATAAAGTGTTGTACGTATTAATACATTTTTTTTTCGATAGCGAATAGGCAATAATTGTCTAACATATCTCTAATTATTACGTAACATATTACTTTATACGAAGGAAGAGTTTGGCAGGAGTCTTGGGTTGTAAAGCAAATTTACGTTAAATGTAGGGTCTGTCTAATTATCATCAACAATCAAATACAATTTGATACTAATCAGTTGATTATAACTTGACTGATTTGTATGACTAATTGTGTATTGTATTGTTTTAAATATTCTTTTCTGTTTAAAAATGTGCGTATTAGATGAAACATTAGATTCTAGATTGTTTAACAAGATGATTTTAATTAAAATGTTTAGTACTATGACCAGATCGGGTATTAAATATTTACTCTTCATATTGATCCCCTTTATCTTTCAACAATACTAAGCAAAAAGTAAGTTAAGTTTGTAATCAAAACATCTCGATTCTGATTCTGAGTATTGGTGCAAATGCAATATTTTGTATACTAAATTTCTTATTCCATTGTGTTTAAAAATTTCCTCTCTAAATTACGTCTTTCTCTACTGCTACGGTTTTTACATCTACAATACTTATTTTGCCAGGAACCTATATTATACAAGCATTGCTTTTTTAATAGGTTCCTAAAATTGTACTTAATCTATTATATGTATTGAGAATCATTGAGACGTACTCATATATACTACATGCACTGTACACTTTTTTAAAACTTTTATACGTATGCCTTTATTTTCTTCGTAAAATGTGGACAAATAAAACTCGAAACTTGAACTTCAATTGTAAGCCTATGAAGTCGAAAATAAAATTATCTTTACGTACAGAGTTCAAAGAAATAAGAAAAGTTGTATAAAAGATTTGCTGAATATATATAAGATAGAATAAAAGTGTTTTGATCAGCGCAAGTCATGATAAAACGCTTCTAGAAAAAATAACTATAGACAAGATTTCTCTGAAATTTTACCGAAAAAGAATTGACGAAAAAGAAAAAATTCATTGGTGGTATTCGGGAAAACGGGGCGAGGAGTATTAAAGAAAGATCAGTGAAAGATCAAGAAATTTTAGAGTGGATTTGGATATCTTAGAGCTCAGTAAATACGTCATTGAAGAAATAGAACTAGCGGAGATTGGTCGCCTTTGTCAAAAAGAAATTTCACTTGAAAAGAAAGAAATGGCTGAAAGGGTCGAGGTAGCATTTATAAGATGTATATTAAGTATGATTTTGTTTGAATGAGATTCTATATGCTATTTAAGAAACATGGCTGTAAAATATGATGATGAATTGTCTCACAGAATTGGTTAGACGGGAGGATCGATGACAAAACACCACTTAGCTTAAGCTATTGCAACATGACTCGACAAATCAGGACTACGTAGCACTTAAACATTATATCAAAAATACTAAGAAGGTAAAGGCGGAATTTATAAAGGAAAATTTAAAATCAAAGTTTTCAAAAGGAGTAGACATTTTCTTGCAGAATGTAATTGATGCATATCCTTCATACACAATAGTAAAATTATTTGTCATAATTCATCGGCTAAGAAATATTGAAACGTCCAGATACTCAGCGGCGGATCAGGGGGTTTTCCAGGGGGGGGGGGGGGGAGGTAAGCGCGAGCCCTTCTGGATGGGGTCCAGGGGCCCTCCTTAAGGCCCGCCCCTGATATTTAGGGACGGAACCGTGTTTGCTGTCCTGGGGCGGAGCCCCAGGACAGCAATTCTACATTCTAATTGTTGAGTTTTCTCTATGCAGACCCTTCACGAAATCCGTCTTGAGCGATATAAACACACAATTAATCATGAAACATCTTCTATCTATAAGGATGTGGTTGAGGGATGCAGGGGCAGACCCTTGGGGCGGAGCCCAGGACGCTCTCGAGTTTTAGCAATTTGCAACCTTCAAGATAGCCATCATGAGCGATAGAAATGTTCTCCTTGAATTTCACACATCCCTTATCATTTCACTCGTGAGAAATCATCTCTCTCTGACAGTTCCATAATAAGAATTTTTTTCCCACTGTTCTACTTTTGTCCGCTCAGTTATGCCTACTCATTGCCGATGTTATCTGTATGTGTACATTTATATTGCACCCTCTCCTTTGTTTCTTTTCTCTCCTTTTCCTTTCTCCATCTATCTTCTTCTCTTTTACCTTCTTGTCTCTTTCCCTTGTTTTCCTTTTTGTTCCGTCGCTCTTTCTTTTTGCATCTTCTATATTTTAGACCGACAATAATGGGGGCAGTTGCCGGTTCGTCGCACCCGCATCCGCCACTGATTTATACATTTATGTGCGCATCACGCATTTTGGAGTCCAAAACGTTACCAAGCCGTTACTCTGGGTAGCGATTTAATTTACTCTCTACTTCTCCTTCTTTTCTCTGTCATTTCTCCCTTTTTCTTCCGTCGTTTATTCTTCCCCCTTTTTTTTTTGCCGCCAAAAAGGGTGCAGCCGCCAATTCGCACCCCGTATCCGCCACTTATAAAGTACTTGTTGTTGAAAGAAAGAAAACGCATATCCATGAAGAGAAACGAGGGCCTTCTTTGTTCCAAACAACTGACCCAATTACCCTTTATTCTGCATTAAAAAAACCGTTCGCCAATACGTTTTTATTGTGTTGATTAGGTGTATGAGATCAAGATTGCAAAAACCATGTCATGACCAAACTACTTTTAATTAAAGCAGGTCACCTTTAATACTGTCAACCAATCTTATAACTCCATTGATTTATTTGATCGCATTCTGGAATGAATCGAATCAATTATCTGTCTGTCTGTCTGACGTGTGACGGAATGAAAGGACCACTTAACTCAAGGGAAACTAGGATTGCTGTAAAAAGCTAATAAACGATAGAGGTCATTACAGGTATACAGAGATGGATTGACGTGCAAATCGGTGCTATTGATACAAGGATATTGCATTAATTTTCTCAGCAAAGCTCAAATAAGAGAAAATGATATGAACAAAACTTTGAATAAGATTCAATTTAATATCTTCTTCGACGTTAAACTTGGAGAGAGCTCGCTGTTTTTAACGTTTTCACGATATGAATAAAGAAATGCAGCAAGGTAATACATTAACGCTTCGAGATCTAGATAAGTAGAGGTTAACAAAGGACGTGGCTCAAGTTAAATAACAAGTTACTTTATCCACTTATTTATTGAAAACTGCAACTCCAAATTTCCTTTTGGTACATTTAAGAAGTTAACAATATAATGTTAATGCCTCATTTAGACTTGATAAAAGCTGCTTTAGAACTCATGGGCGTTGACAGGAATTGACTGATATACTGTACACTGCCTGTTCCCCTTCTCAACTTTTCATACTTAGAAAAGAAATGATTTATTCATTTATAGACGCATGTTTATTTTCTAAAGCAGGGTTGTGCCATTTAGATACGCGAATAGTCAGTAAAACACTAAATTAATACAACTTTTTGAATACTTATGTTAGTAGCGAAAAGTAGCAACAGGAATTTTTCTACATTGCAAGAAAATCTTGAAATGATTGTTTGGATCGAGCCTCTCTTCCCATGTAAAAGGAAACGGGCTTGCATGGATATGCTCACACCAAACTAACGGTCTTTTATCTTTCATTACAGTAAACCACAATTAATATGGATGGACGCCATACAAATCTAATCAACTCAATTAATCTCAACAGAATCCACGATCATTGGGGATTATTATCAATACACCAGTACTTACAAAAAAAGAATAAAATCAGGTTTACAAATGAATCGTTAAGAAATCATCTGATATGAATAAATAAAATCAACATATTTAATATAAAATTAACAAAATACGGATGAAATCCACAATTTGGGATTATTATCAATGCACAAGTTATTACAGACACGAACACTTTATACCAAATAAGGTTCTTATTTACATGGATGGGATATATTTCACTTTCGGTTAATCATCTCCGCAAAACTATACCCCATTAATTGTTTTAACAAATGGTAGAAACGTGGCTTTATAAGACGACACAAACTTATCGAAAAGGCAGTCGTTTTGGATAAGGTTTCACCAAGAATGGATAAGTTTTAGTTCTGATGTCTCACATATTAATTTAGCTGTCCCTCAATTCGTTTACTTTGACACGTTTCTATTACGCAAAACCACCATTACTATGAAAAATAATTTCCATGCAGGAGCGGTTATGTAACATTTTATGGGAGGGGGAGGGGTGGGGGAATGGGGAATTTGGGGCTTGTGGTTATTGCTTTCATGTCATACATGTGCCTTGCGATTTTTGTTCGTCGTAGGGGGGGGGGGGGTGGACGGGGAAGTTGCTAGGGCTGGGGCTGGGGAAATTATTTCTTGGAGGGGAGCTTGAGCCCCCCCCTCCCCCAGCCCTTCTACAATTGCTACTGTTTTTATTTATAATTTCATAATTTTATCATTTCATTTACCTTTAATACAATTTGTTTCATCTACTCAGGTATCGAGGACATCAGAGTACCGTTCAACGGGTCTGTTAATATAACATCTCCAGACTATCCTGACAATTATACCACAAACCTCTATCTGACCTTCCTGATCAGTGTCTCTGAGGGGCAAAGCGTAGTCTTAGGATTCGAGCATTTTGATCTGGAAACCGGCTACGACTATGTTAAGATCGGCTTTGGGAATGTGTCCGGACTCGAAGAGACCAGATTGATCACAGTATCCGGGGATACCCTTCCATCGGATATCAATACCCGGCACCGGATTGCGTGGATGGAGTTTGTATCCGATTCTGCATTCGGTTTCTCAGGCTTCTCGTTAGAAGCCTTAGGAAAGGGTAAGCTCTGAAACTGAATATAATAAAATTACCAGTATTCCTGAAAATGAAATAACTTTCAGCCATGTTTAAATCCGACTTTATAGTTAAAGTCGCCCCTTTTCGTTATGGAACGTCCAGCATCAACCTCTCCATTCCAAAATAACATCATTGAGTGAATTGAGCGAGATTGAGTGAACAAAAACAGTAACATTACTACTACTACTATTACTACAAATGATCATAATAATGATTATAATAATAATAATAGATAATTAGTTTATTGAAAGAAATACAAATATCGTTGAGCCAAAGCCGAATTTCGGAAATTTTACCTTGATAGAAAATGTCATCAGCAATGACTAAAACAACACATATTAATCAATAAGTAATATTTTGTTTCATATTTCAATTTGTTTTGTTTGAACTATATGACATTTGATTCGATATTCTTGCATAACACTTTTTAAAACGTACAAATTTGAATGCAATAGTTGATAAATGTATTCATAGATGAGGGCCCTTTTGCGATTGATATCAATCGGAAATAAGTTGCGATTAATATCAACTCTTTATATTAAAGACAGGGCCTGTTGTATGAATTGGAATTTTAACGTCATTTAATTAGTCAGTCGTATATACAAAGCTTTAAGAATATTAATGATGCTACGTACTATTTTTTAACATTCGTTTTTAAATCTATCATCATGTCATCCATAATATTATTCCGCTTCATCAATTAAGTTTCGTTCAGATATGACGTTGCAAAGGGCAGCATAACACAGCCGCGGTATTTTACGTGTATATAAATGAAAACAAAAAATATATATATACCAATGGCTGACCTAAAAAAGTTGACCTTACCCCCCCCCCCCCCCCCCCCCTCCCCCCCCCCCCCCCCGCTTATTTAACGGCTGGCTGAGTCGTTGCGAAATTTTCGGCCCGATTTAAAAATGTAAACAAAAACCTTGAAAAAATCCTGCGTACGCGCCTGCCTACGTGTTATCAGTGTCAGTGATATGGTGTAATATTGAGGCCCTAACAAAATTGCGCTTTAAAATGATCACGAAGTGCCTAAAAAAGTGACCATTTTTACCTTATTTATTTTCTCCGATAGACTGTAGTGTTATAAACACCGTTGATTTCGATTTTCAATTATCATAAATATCTTGATAATCAGATGGGCGATAGGCTTGTGAAAGTCATGGAATTCATGTATGACCCAAATGTTTAAAATTATGATTGCAGCATGAGCTACATCAAGGATTATGTTTAAGGATCTGAGACAAAGTTACCGGATCCATTTAAAGCTCTGTGTTGTAAGATACAGACATGTGAAGCGTGTAACTCGTTACGTCATCATAATAGAGCCGCAGCCGTTTTGCTGCGTAATATCTGAACGAGGCTATATTCGTTACATTTGCGCGTTTTGTATGAATTAAACACCAGTTTCTAGGAGATTTAGAAGTAAAAACTTCTTTAAAAGTCCGTATATTAATTGATACCTAGTTGAACTTCAGTCCACTTTCAAGGGGGAATTTTAACAATACACTGGTGCATTGATTTATTACTAAAGTTAGAGACGAATGCATACACCTACGATTGACGCTGAATGAAAGAATGTCAAATGTATGAATGTATTGATCGTCAACGATTGGCTTTCTTATCATAACAAAAAGTGAGTAATCATGTCATCTGAGATATCCGCATTGATTCTGAGTTTGTTTGAACAGTGGGTGAACGTCATGATGATGTTTCTCCAGTCTGTTGATTCTGTATCCAGTTGTCATGGAAACGGATTATCTCAATCAACCTCTCAAGTAACAAAATAAAAAGTGCATTTCCAGGTATATAATATATTCTATTTGCCAACAGCAGTGGGTGAATATCATATTACGCCTTGATTGAATGCAATAGTCTTTTTCAAATACAGTTGAAATATAATATTTCTGTAATTGCAGTGAAATGAAGACGTGTTATACAAATGCAGAGAGGGCGATAATCTCGATCATTTCATATGCGAGTGA
>JAVYIG010017546.1:0-25584 GCA_035222895.1 Strongylocentrotus droebachiensis | reverse complement strand
CTTCTTCCTTCTCCTCTTTTTCTTCTCCTTCTTCTTTTTTCTTCTTGTACTTAATATCATTTTCTATCATCAGTTTAATGTTGTTATTATTATTATTATCTTTAATAAGTAGTTCTTTTAATTTTCTTATCTGTCTGTAAATATTACTATTTTAACTTATTGATTTTATACATGTCTATAAGGGACCCCACTGGAAATAAGCTCTCGAGCTTTCGTGGGTTTATCCTGTTCAAGCTGACTTATTTTTTGATCTGTTATTATTGTATATTGTTGTATGTTGGAAGCTTGTCGAATAAAAAATCAATCAATCAATCAATCAATCTTCTCAGTCCACTTAACTTTCTTCTGAAGTTTTGAGGGCGCTTTAGAAATTACAAGACTGCAAAAACGTGATCGGTAGTCTAAATTTATTTTACGAGTTGAAAGAGTCTCACAGCGAAGATGTTCAAAAAAGTGAGTAAATTCGCATTACTTTTTCTTTAGTGTTCTTTCCCCTTTTTATCCATGTAATACCGGGATGATTGCAAATATTCAATATGTCTCCTAAGTCATGCATTAGTAAGCTAGCCACGGCTAAGGCCATGGCCCTATGGTAGATCTGGTATCTCAACGGAGCGACAGAGCATTCTGCCCCGGTTCTCTGGGCATAGAGCTCGGGCAATTTACGTTAGAGTTTCCAGTAGCCCAGCCCTAGTATGATAGGTATCCATATTTGACTTCGTACCTAACACTTGACTTAAAATTGACCAGGATTTTGTTTCATTCGTCTGTATTGCCTAGTTTTCATTTTGTTTTAAACTTTTAAATTGTAAGTGTGCCAAATAAATCTCATCAAAAATTCGAAACATGATGAAGAAACAACCTGACAAAATGTAGACTAATTTTTCACAAAACAGACAAAGGGTGCATGGCCATGTCATTTTCAGTAGGGACGCTAGTCCGAGAATAAGGATCGTCCGCATAAACAAAGATCATCTTCGGATCATCTAAACGCGGAAAGACGCGTCCAATAAATTAAAGGATCGTCTGCATTTTAGTACTATTTTTTTTTTTTGTACGAGGACAACTTGTGAATGTAGGACTAGATCTATAGTCCTATAGTATATTCCCTTTCTTCTCTCATAGGTTTTGTTGCGAAAAGAAAATGTGTCTGGCGTGACGCAGATGAAAGTCCTCTGCCATTCGTGGGGTCCGGGCAAAGCTGATTGAAGATTATCCGGGATTAGAAGAATTTTCAAGATGTAATTCTACCAAAGAAAGAGTCCTACAACCTTGTCAAGTGGTAAGTGAATATTTTATTAATGTCTTCTCTAGTTTCACTCATTTGCAATCCATGTAAGGGACTATGAATTATTAATGAGTCAAAAGTATGACTTAGTGTTAGGGGTGGCAAGATTATCATAAAATCAAACCCCTAGTGAAATATTTCTAGCATAAATGTATTAAGAGAGAATAGGCGCATTGCTTTTCTTGATCAACCGAATGTGACTGAAAGACACAGAGCAGGTAATGGTACTGTGCAAATGATCCTCATTTAGGCAAGTGTATGACACAGGTTACCAACTGTTTGTACATTGTTTGTGGGCATACTGTCAACCTAAATCTGACCGGTATAACGCCGATGATAATTTAGATAATCGATCGATTTCACTTATTATGTAATTTACAGCATCTTCTTCCTGCAGACTGTCCACATCTCTGCCTCAATATCTTTCTTTCTCTTTCTCTCCTTTCTGTCTCTTCTCTCTCCTGTCTGTCTCTATGTTTCTCTCCTTCATATAGATATGTAATACAATTTGTTTTTATGATTAAACCTTTGTAAAACTCCATGCAATTCAGGCCCTAGCCTCCCATGCGAATTTTTTCGATAAAAACCATTTTCAATTACAATTACAATGTGCTACACATGGGTGGCATCAGGGTTAGACAAAACCCACATTTGCATGTCTGCAGTAGTTCTTCGATACCAAGCTTGTTTTGTGATTTGATGCTCAAGCCTCTCTTTTACAATTTATTTTTTTCTTTGAATTTCATCTGAATTTGCCTGCATAGCCATGAGAGGATAGAGATCATAGCCATTGGAGGGGAAACCGGTTTTCTTCAGACAACGAGATGGACCCTACATGCCTACTTTGAGGTTATTACATAAATGTAAGTTTACCTGTGTTTCAGCACCCCATAAAGCATGGAGGGGGGTTGTGTGTCCGGACAATTATAACAAATGAAGCCTGTTTGATTTAACAAATTGTATGCATCGAATAGCAAAAACTGTAAAAAAATATTTATCCTTGAATAATATTGTCTAACATAACTCTTAAAATATTCATGAGATATTGCGTGTAAACTTTTTTCATATTACCGTTTTTAAAATCACATATCTGGATACAAAAACCTGTCAGGACAAACAATGTCTAGATCAAATTAATTAATAATATTGATGATTAAATGCCCAATGTAATGTTTATGTTTTTAAAGTGGGGACTATACTACTTGTAGCTACTTGCCCCCCTCTGTATAGTAAACAATGCCTAAGCAGTTTGGTCCCCTACTGTCCCCTTTTTTTGTATGTTTAATTGAGAGCTGATTTGATGAGATAACCACCTGTCAGTGACCAGGCAGGGAGGTCTAATCCCTCCCTGGCCAAACTAGTGCAGATATGCTTTAAGTTTAAGTTTTTGTGCACTTTGTTCCTTTAGCTTCTGCTTATATCGTCTGATTTCTGCTTTCTGTTCATTCTTGCGATTTACTTAGATGAGTGCAAGACAAAAAGTTGTAGTTTTATCTGTATTCTGTGATATTCTTTGGTGTTTAAGCCTATGATAAAAACCATTTGCATGAACACAATAAACATTGAAAAGAAAAAAAAAGCTTTATTGTATGTAATAGGCAGTTTTTAATACACTTTGTATTGTATTTCATCATGTCTTTAATAATAACAAAAATTTCAGTCTTCCTTTTTCACTAAAGACCCATTGCAGTGTTTACAGAAAGTTCATATAATTTTACATTGTAATCAAATATTTTCATTTCTCCTGTTCCAATGTCAACTGAATTTAAGCCTTATTAATGTCCCTATCCCCCCTTATTTTTTGTACAGATCCCACAATACTACCTTGGCAACAAGTAGACAAAGGAGCTATTCGTTTTTGTGCTGAGCGGTGCTAACATCATGTGTCCAGGGCTTACTTTCTGCAGGAGCTAAGCTAGCTCCTGCCGAGGAAGACTCAATTGTTGTATCCTTTAATTTGCCTTGCTCTCAACGTTTAAACTGTACCATACTCCTAAACATATTTCTCTCTGTATGATAGTTAGGGGTTCCACATCAATATACAATATTGAAGATATGAGCACCATATATATATGATGTATTACTTCTTGTAAAGTTGTATTGTATTGCAAGTTGATTATACACTCTCAATTAAGATAAAAGCAACTTGTGAGGTAGACTAGTTGACACATCTGTATGGGCTCACTTACAATCAGGCCTGCACGGAACTCAAGTCTGACTACAAAACTGTTAACCCACAGAATGCCAGGTAAATATTCTGGAGGTTAATTTAATACATACAGACACAAGTGGGTTTCTGCCTGGGTCAGAAAGGGGAGGGAAAAAATGTTGATGATGTGCTAGATATCCATTCTTTCAATAAAACCAGCAGTTTTATCTGCAATTACATTTTGGCAAACTCCCTAAAATCAATATTAAACAGGCCTGATAAAAACCCGATTTTTTGTATTTTTCCCGATTTTTTTTTTTCCTTCCCGATTTAAAAAAAAAAAAAAAAAAATCCAGATTTTTTTTTTTTTTTTTTTTTTTTTTACTAATTTTTTTCTTCTCTATTTTATCCCGATTTCCCTCTTATGTTCTCTACTCTTCCCTATTTTGCCCTATTTTTTTTCGAATTTTGTCCCAATTTTCTTACTCGAAAGGGGGAAATGTTGTTAGATGCCATTTTTCCCCGTGAATCCTCTTCTTTTTTTTTTACTCAAGGGGGGCGTGGTCGAGGGGAAAACAAAAAAACCTATTTCTTTTTTAGTGCTCACTATCACCCCTGATTAAAGTGAAGTGAAGAATTCAGGGAAGCATTTTTATTTATTATGCTCTCTCTTACCATTGCACTCATAATAACAGTTGATTGCCTTTCAGGTACCTGTAATCTTATCTTTTTGAATGTTTTCCTTAACACACCTCATGCTCTCAGGCAATAATGGCTGAAGGCAAGACACATTCTCTGTCAATAGGTTTGATGAAACTCTCCTCTGAAGCAATGTAAGTTGGTGGTCAATTTTAGTCATTTTCTTTAAAATATAACCTTTAAAGTTGATACTCTAAGCAAATAAATGTCCCTTAATTTGTTACCTACGGCAAGTATATGTTATTTTTAAGTTTTTCAATTACTTAGTATATCACAAAAAAATTCTGTCTACTCGAAATCCTCAATTGAAATGTCTAAAATATCCGCCTCTCTTTGCATAGAAAATCAGTCACGACGCTGGTCTACTATTTATGACCTCACGTCCGGGAGAGAGTATATTCACGTACCCGGATGTTCCATAGCAAACATGTGCAGAGTGATACGATTTTCTGCATATTTTTGTTTCAAAGGCTGAAAAGTCTAATAAATCATAATTCTATGTACAATTCTTTACCTTCCCCTAGTACTTCATAGTATTAATATCAATTCCCCTTTTAAAAATTATGACATATACATGCCAACGATGTGCTATTAGTCAATATTTCACCATGTAATTTTTGTTTTGGTGTTGAAATCGGCCAAGGCACGGAGTGAACAGTAGCTGTCTACCCAATACAGTTCATTACCATACACTACAGCGATCTCCCGATGGTTTCTTCTTCCTTTTTCCCATGTCTTTCGCCTTCCTTGGCCCTGAACATCCTTCATCTACCAATTCTGACACCGGTAGTCAGGAGCAAGTCTTTGTTAGTTGTTTTTCTTAGCTGGCAACGTCGCTTTCATTCTCTTGCAATTGCCGATAAACATATAACTAGCGCACGTACGTTCCATCACAAGCATTAAGCAGCGCCTAGAGCAGCGGCTTGGTCTTACCTCCCGATTCTGCTCGCTCCACGAACGTTCATGCAAGAGCCGCATCACTCGCCAAAATATTATAGAGGAAGCGCGCTTGCATGATCTCGTTCAAGTTTGATATTTTACAACATAAAATGTTTAACTGGTACTGTATCCTTTTTTGAGGCAGTCACACACATCTATGATAAGTACTATCATAGTTCTAGACCTATTCGTTTTACAAAACTGCTCATGTACATCTGATGACAATATAATGCATCCGCCTATTCATAAGTGCACGATTTAACTTTAATTCCTAAGCAGTAAACTCGTCTTAAATCTCTACCAAATAGGTGAATATGAGGATTTAAAAAGAAATCAGCGACTGGAAAATGTTGCTTCGTTATTCTTCATTCAAATGAAAACAGAAAATCAATCAAATATACTCCTTAACAACAACAAATCTAAGCTCTGACAGGATAGCCTTTACGTAGGGATATCACTGCCATTCACTCTCACTGAGCCCATGACTCCCGTTCGTGACGTCACGGATAGAGGCCCGACTCTACGTGCACTTCCGGGTTTCAGACTTAGATATTTTGGTAGAGTTTACTCGAATAAATTCATTATTCTAAACTTGTTTTGTCGGGTGGACACCATTTGGTGTTATCATGGGGGTTAAAAGCTTTCTATTTATGTAATTATCTCAGTATTTGGGATTGTCTTAGAGTATCAACTTTAAGAATTGATTTTATATTCCTTCATCCAGAAATGGTACTTTGGCTGTAGATTGAGTTCACATTTAAAAACTTTTGATATTGACTGTAAGAATTTTAAATATCATTTATCTTCATCAGGTAACTATCTATGAAATGATATATACAAAAATAAGAGGGAGTTAGACCTGGAGGCCTTGGGATGTTGCATTTAATTATGTCATACTTCACTAAAGAAATAAGAATGAACATTTGAGAACAAGCCATGACATGATGACATTGAAAAAAAATTGGGTTTTAAGATTCACCCCCTATGGAGCATTGTCAGAAACACAATGTTTCACAAAAGAAGCTTCCATTTTCTTTGTCTCCATGAATAACCAATCAAATTTCATAATACGTGAATCATTTCCTTTTTTAAATCAAGCATTTGCATAGATGGATAATATCTTTCAATTAGCTTACATAGAGTAGGATAGTGTCAAATTTCCACATTTATAAAGTACGGGTAATACAATTTCCTTCCTCTACAACTGTGGTATCAGCTAATATCGCATAACTATTACATAACTCTATCTGTTGTTTCATTCTCTCATCCAGCCACACGGTCAACAAGGGAATCGGGATTGAGAACATCCACTATCTCAACGATGGTCTATGGCACATGACGCAGATCAAATAGCACCGGCAAAAACTTTGCTGAGCTTTGTACGAGTCATCAACGATGAGAGCTTGCAAGCATGGATGGATGCGAAAAAACTATGATTTTCCAGCTGTCTTATCGGAGACGTTGTTGACCATTATCAAAAGGGTACCAATCATCTACAAAAGTAATTTGTGTTCACTACAATATATAAAATCAGCCCCCAAAAGCCTTTATGTGGCATTCTATGGGTTAAAGGTCAAGGGTCAAGGATTATGAAGAAAGTAAAGGATAAAGTTAACCCCAGTGCATGGAACCTAAGTTGGACTTGGATTTAGAAGAAATCAAATTGTCGGCCCTTTTGCTATGCAAAGGTGAACTTTAGCATTGACCAGTCTACTCATTGTACATGTACTTACATGTCACTTTAATGTTTATTGAGTGTGTATTTTAAAATTGCAATATCTAAGTAATATTTAAAGCTCACATTTTGAATTTAGTTTATCGACATGGAGCTACCAACATTAAGGGAAAAATATTTGTTGGTGATTGGTACACTTTAAAGTAGTTTTTAGAGAGAGAGAGACAGAGACAGAGAGAGAGAGAGAGAGAGAGAGAGAGATGGTTGATGTAAAAAGATATATTCATTTGGAGATACAATCTTCACAGGATTGGAATGGAATTCATGGTTTTTCCGGTAAATTTCCACTTTGTCATCTGATCGGAGCCAGAAGGATGTTAAGTCAGATCTTTAAAAAAGATATAACAAGTTAACCTTCGAGCACTCAACTAACAAATGTTGGACTTTCTTTCTTCAGCATAAACCATTGCTGGTTTGTGTTTCAGTATGTGTTTGCTCTCCCCAATAACTTGCTTTACATTGGTTTAATAGACCAATACTGAAAAATCAGCGAGTTCTTACATTTGATGAGAGTCCAGATTCACACAAGTTTCATTCATAACTGAAACACAATACGGACGTACAAAAGGTAGTAATTTATGAAAGTTTGTTGCCACGATAATGGCTGTAGTGAACAATTAACAAAAGTGTCTGCTTTTACGGTACCTAAATATTCACAGTATAAATATATCTATAATTATTACCTGAATTTCTAATTTTGGCTCCAGATTCAATATTTTATATTTAAAGAGAAGGTTGAGTTCTGGAAAGATGTGAAAAATAATTTGTGAGCGCTACTCATTCTTATTATGCAAGTGTGGAAGAACAAAAGATAAGACATGTTCCCTGAAAAGCATGGCTCTTCAAATGCCTTCATATTCTAAATATGCATGTAACATCGTAAAAATCGGGGGGGGGGGGGGGGGGGCAGCTTTTTATGCCACGTGTTCGTGTAGTCCCATATACATCTTTCTGTGTACAGTGTTTGTAACTTTACCAAGACTTGGCCAAATTTCTTATCATTTTGATGATTCCAGAACTTTGCAATACACACAAATTCTTATATGCTAGATGATCAACCTTTTCTGGTCGGTTCCACACTGTTCCTTTGACAATGCAATCGCATGACCAGAACTCAACTTCATCTTTAAGTTATGTTTGGAGCTTAAAGACTAAACTCTCAATAATTTACTGGTAAGGATTATGTCGATTTAGCTGACATTTTTATTATGATATCAAAAATAATGTACTGACAACGTTGATGTATGTATTCATAAGGAAGTGATACTCTAAAACTCAATGTGGTAATTGTATTGAGAAGTTAAAGAAAAGAAAGACATGAAATTATATTGCAGCTATTTGTATCTACATACATGTATGTACATTTGGGCTTCTCAGTCATTATTTCAATCGCTTCAACTTCATTCATATAATGTTGATATGATGATAAGAAAAATTAATTATTTAACTCCAAATGCACTATGAACATGACGGACAAAGAAAGCGGACAAAATATATAATTCCTCAGGTAGACAAAGGAACATCCCTTCACTGCTATTATGTAAAAAGTAAATAGGCATGTGACACCTGTTCTACACATTTTTACATAATAGCAGTGAAGGGATGATCCTTTGTCTACCTGAGGAACTGTATATTTTGTCCGCTTTCTTTGTCCGTCATGTTCATAGTGATGGGTATTTATTTAATGATAAGACTTTGCATGACCTCAGTGTAATACCCTACTATAAACATGTTCATCTTCAAAATGTTCATTCTCGTTATTTTATTTAAAACTCCTTTGGGAAATCATTGGAGTGACATGTAACTAAATCCATAATTTAAATATTCATTTGGATGAAATCCGTAAACAAAGCCATGTATATATATCAGTAATTTGTGTGTAAATGTGTCTTTTCTCTTCTGGTGTTCGTATTTATGTCAGTAGGGCATTACAAAGTGACTTCCTCACTTAGATAATTTATTGTTTCTGTAAAAAAAATATTTGTAAGGAAACCTGCTACACAAACATTCATCATTATGTGTGACATGTTTTAAATAAGTATACTTTTTGGAATTGTTTGATCAGCAAACCATAAACCAAAATTATGAAAACTTGCTACAAATGCATTCACTGGACAATCACTGTAAATAGCTGCCAATCGCTGCCAATCATTCCCATTTTGGAGGATGATTTGTTTTTTTCTTCTATAGTTTCTTCACCACTTTCCCCTGCTCTAAAAAAAAGATACACATATTTTGCCTCTCCCTTGCCATCTTCCTTCTCCTTTTCTCGTTTCTTTTCATCAGTCCTCTTTTGTTACTTGCTCTCAGTGACCATCTTATTCACATTAATCCATCATCACTTACCATGACAAGAAACGATACGCATACCGAATTACAAATCAAACACATTTCTTCATTGCATGCACACGATTTAATCAAAATAGACAGATTTCTTTGATTATACATACAAAGACACATCATTTTGAATATTGTTAAATGTACATTTTAAAATGTACATTATAATCACTTTGCATGACCCTTCTTCTCTAGATATTTTGGATCATTATAAGAAAAAATTCTTTTTTTCCCCTACATTAATCATGCCACAAGACATGTAGTCCCCCATTTATATAGTTTTCTTTCTTAATTTGTTTTTAATGCAGTACCTAACTCCTGCATGATATGCCTTCAAAATAATGCATAGCTTGTATTTTGATAATACGTCCAACAAAAACAGAAGAAAATATCCAAGAAAATAAAGTAAAATTTGCAATAATGCAAAATAAATTTCAAACATTGTAAATATCTGTGTGCACTACTGGCTCTAAATATATTATGTAAAGAGTGTCATGTCAAAGAAATTGTTATGATACGCTACAGGTCATTCCAGAAATTTGCATTCACGTACACTCCTTAATCTCCCTTCACAGGAATGTAAAAGGAGGATGCAGTGTAATTTGCCCTATAGAACATGGCCCTGTCTCGTATCGCTACCTTTAGACAAAATATATAGATAAATGTCAAATGTCGTGCAAGATAAATTGCAGGAAATCGCTTGAAAAGTTTATGCACTAGTGCCCCACGAGAAAAGACTTCATCAATTCCTTGCTACAAAAAACTAGGTTTAAACAAAATCAACAAAGATAGGGTACGTTAGTTGATTATTTTAATTTTTTAATGGAAGCATACATGTGCTTCCCAAAAGATACAACTAAACAAAAATTCCTAATCTAAAATAAAGTATCATTATTTTATTTAATGGCAAAATCTACCTCTATCATATTAAAGCGATCTAGGGTACATCTGGCATGTGCAGTATACACATCACCACATATTAACATTAGTGTAAGGCCGACATTACAGTAGGCATGGCTCGACACCAATGGAACTCCATGGAAAATGACCCTTAAGAGTGTACCACTCGCCTCAAAAAAAGAATGCATAAACTCAACCTCAAAAGCCTCCATCTGCCATTTCATGGGCCAACGGTTCAGGAATTACAGAAAATAAAGGATAACAGAAAAACTCAACACACAGAAACCAAGTGAGACTTGGTTTCTGAGCAGGCCGAATTCGATGCGACAGCCTACGGGTACGTCGAGTAGTCTACTCAAATTATCGTAATATTTGAAGCTCATATCTTAAATTTAGTATTTGATATGGAACATCGACAGACAGAAAATATTTCTTTTATGGCTGGTACACTTTTAAATTCAATAGGGCTCCAAACATTTACAATATTTTGACTATAGTCTGACATAATTTCTCCATACAGTATGGATCCCTGAATTAGGTAGAAATTTCAGCCACCTCACCAACATGTCGCTCACTGAATGAAATGAGGCACGAACGAACATCTGCAGATCTATAAATAATCAGAGAGAGGGATGTTTTCTTGCAAAAACAAAAACTACCAGTAGTACTGGGTAATTAATGATGTAAGTTGTATCTTATAATAAAAACAGCAAACGGAAGAGCACAATAAGCAGGCAATAAAATTGACGATAACTATACTGTACATTTATACCGGTATGTGACTCTACACATACCAGCCTTCAATAATATATTTTGAGACCATCTTTACCCTATCCCATAATTTTATTTCATTTCAAAACTATGTTCCTTGACATTTTTGATAGGGCTTTCTGAAACAAACCTGTGTTTTTGTTTTTTTTAATGCTTGTGCGATAACATAAGAGGAAAACAAACTTGTACATATCTACCACATGTATTTCTTAATTCCTGGACCATACTTGGTTTATGTATTAGAGAATGTACACCGCGGTGCCTGCTATAATCTATGAGCCATGCTTCAGATAAAACCTCCAGCAAAAGAACTGGGTAGCTTTCTCTGTAAGTAGTGAAAATCTGTCTAAATCAATGAAGCAAAATAAGACATAAATAAGTCATTTGAAAATATATAAAGCGAAAAAGTCGAAGTTCTATTCACAAAGTTGGAATAAATCTAAATCATAATGACTCGGAATGAGGGTTGTTACGAGGAGAAATGCACCTGAAAATGACAGACAATTGACATTGACAGGAGCTCAGATCCTGGCAGATTGATAAGCAGTATTTCAGGTCACAGAGTGTCGAGGTATCACTAATATATTTAAGTGGTTTCCCTGATGCGAGTCAATCGACTCAGATGACCATGACATGATAAACAGGGCATCAAAATGACTGTACTACAATATGCAACATCCGCCAGGCTATAGGGGACAGATAAAACCCCCTTTTAATGACAGATTTCCCCCACCAACTCTCAGAGGTACCGAGGGCCCTTTATGCATTCACGTGGCTTGGACTCGATATGCTTTGTGAGACGGAGACGGAGCCCTTAGTCTTCGAGGAAGAAGAAGTTGCCGTTCCTCTTCTGTTCCGCGTCCTTGACGGAATTGAGCTTGTTGATGCGAGGTCGGAAGTTCTTGGGATCTCGTCGGAAGGTGATGTCCAGGGATTTGAGGAATTTGTTCATGCCGACGAGCAACGACTGCGGGCTGCAACGTAAAGCAAGAATTCAGTTATACACAAGAAGCTACAAGAGGGAACTACTTTTCCAGTTTACTCCCAATGGCAAGCGGTTCAATTTGATTTATTTTTGTGTGAGGCGTAATACACATAGAAAAGGATGAAAACATCTTGGCTTCTCTTTATGAAATTTGCAATTAAATGAAAGAGACAATCAATAGTGAATCTCCTGACATAGTGACGCCAGGAGGGTCAAATCTGACTGACATGAGCGCTATACAAGAACCCATTATTATTATTATTATTATTTGATTTGGACAGAAAGATTCTGCCTACACTTGGACTATCATGCACCCCCCTTCCCGCATCAATTACCCCCTCAACAACTACCAAGAACAATTATTCCCAAATGAATTTAATACCCAACATTCAATCCCCACACAAGAACTCCTCTAGGGTAATTACTTCCCTACAAAAGTTTCCCCTGAAAAAAATTCCCCATAAATACATTGAAATAGGTGGTTGTCCAAAGGTTAGAAGGTCGACCTCCAGATATGACCTGAGATAGTTCATCGTCAAGACAAAGATTCTATATTACTTGCATAGATAGTCAAACACCTTTTCATAAAGCATTTCTTTCTTTTTTCACCTTACTTACACATCTAGCGTTTATCTTGACATACACAAGAATTCATTGACCCATTGCTTCCATGGACCAGGCCCTGTTTCATAAAACTTGTTATCAATAACAAATGCTAAATTTCTATGACAAATCTGCTCTCAGCCAATCAAATGCCACGATTTCAGTAGCTTATAACAGTTCTTGTAACTTGTTATTAATAACAGTTTTTATGAAACAGGGCCCAGGTGGTCCTTGTATTAACCCTATGGGAATGGCAGAATTCAGCAGTCAACAGGTTAAAGATAAAATTGGGTTCTGGTCATGCGATTGCATTGTGAAATAAAAAAGGTGTGGAATGGATCAGGAAAAAGTTGATCATGTAGCATGTCAGTATTGGTGTGTACTGCAAGGTTCTGGAGTCATCACAATCATAATAAATTTGGCCCAGTCTTGGTAAAGTTAAGCACTGTACACAGAAAGATGTATATGGGACTACACAAAATGGTGTCAGGGCTACTTACCTTGATTTCCTCATCTTTCTATGCTCACTACTCAGCCAGTATACATTTTCTACCAAAATTGTTTGGCAAATGACATTTATTTGTAATCTTGAACATTCAGTGTAAGTTTCATTTGATTCTGTGAGAATCAATTTTCTCTACCAGAACTCAAGTTTATCTTTAAGACTTACGTGTTTGCTACGGTCTGGATGGATGGTACACCATCAAACACGATGACCCTATCAGCCAGGTAGGTAGCCATGATGAAGTCGTGTTCCACCACAAACCCGGTCTTCTTCGCATGGAGGATGAACCTGAAAGTATCAAAGACATCAACAAATTGGAAGGTGTCGTGACTCTGTGATGCCGTAGTCTAGTGGTTTACTGGGAATGCAAAGGTCGTGGGTTCGATCCCCGGCCCGGCACCTATGTCCTTGAGCGATGCATTTGATCTCAATTGCTTCTCTCCACCCAGGTGTTAAATGGGTAGGATGCGAATGTCCATGTGGTTGGATTAGCATGTGCATGCCCATATAAGGGCGGCTGGGTGGAACGCTCCCAAAAGGAGTGGAGGGCATACACTGTAAAGTGCAGACTCATAACATGATCCAGTGACTGGGATAATAATACTGTAAGGGCTTTAGTCAGGTACTTTGCAACTGGCTTTATAATAAACATTTATCATTATCATTATTACAGCAGGGGTCGCAATTACTGGGACATAGTTTCTTGAAACCCTCCATAGTCGAAGTCCGTCCCACGGAAACTAAATTTCATGTAACATACGTTGTTGTTATTTTGTTGTTGAAAATATGGCCCATAGAGGCCCCTAGTTTTAACCCCAGTGGATGCACTCAGGCCCTTTTGATAAGGCATTGATCCTCAACTACAAAGTCCCTCTGATAGGACTCCAAGTTGTAGTTCCATGAACAATTACACACTTGCTTTCTTTAATAGCAGTCGGGTAATATAATCAAATTGACCTTTGGTAGCTTGAATGAAATTGGGGTAATAATATAATGAAAAACAGTTTTAATACAAAGGAGGCTACACTGTGTAAACAAGAAATGTCCTTGAGTGGTTGTTATTCTTGTTTGATTGTTTGTTAATGTTTATGTTGTGGATCTTATAAACATTCTCTTTGTTTGCCTGCTTGTTTGTTTGTTGTTGAGGTTGTTATAAATTAACATTGCCGTTGTCTGCTTGCTTGGTTGTTGTTGTTTGTTGTTGTTGTAATGTAACTGACCTCTTGATGACCTTAGCAGCCACCAGACGCTGCTCAGAGTCCAGGTAGGCTGAAGGTTCGTCGATGAGATAGACGTCGGCTGGTTTACCAAGGCACAGAGTGATGGCCACACGCTGGAGCTCACCACCGGACAAGTTCTGAACCTGTTATCCATAGGAAGATGAATAAATGTGGCTTTTGGTTAAGAAACGAAATGAATTAATGAATGTTACTATGAAATGTGTAGTTTACAGTTGCAATAATACCAACTCTAGTGAATATAAATAATGTTTACGGTAGGCAAATGATTTCATATAATTGGTTTAATACAAGTACACATTTCCTTCTGTTCAGAGGGAAGGACAAGCAACATATTCCGAGCACCTTAGAGATTTCCATTCTTTCTCGCGGTTAGATTTTCAAAAGCAAATATATACCCACTCTGGCACAATCCTACTAGGACAGCTACCCTAGATAACTACCAAATAAAACAATTGACATATTCTACCAGCTAAAATTTAATTCTGAAGTAGTTTTGTAAAAGGGGGGGGGGGGGGGGAGCTGTCCTGGGGATATTACCCCCAAACTGAGTAACTGCCTGTGAAGTTAAGCAGGGATTAGTCGTACAGGGACCACTGACCTAGTGGGTAGTTTCCTGTCATGTTCAGAGGGTAATTTTGTTTAGAACTACATCCATTGCTTTTGGAAAATGAGAGGTTATTGAAACAACTTTGTACCAGTGCACTCTATTTTTACTTGTTATCGTTTTTTTCCATTCCACTCTCCGTTTTCTTTATGAATTAAATCATCATCTCGCCTTCCTGTATTACATTGTTTGTGTCCTTCTTACTATAAAGGAATAATGATATAAATAAATACAGTCAAACCTGCTTTAGTGACCACCTGTATAGAAAGACCACCTGTCTACAAAGACCACATTTTTTGTTTCCCTTAAAAATGGTTTATCATTGAAACATTAACTAAAGGAACCTGTCTACAAAGACCACCTTTTGTGTTTTCTCGGGGGGGGGGGGGGGGGGGGGGGGTCGCTATAGACAGGTTTGACTGTAATATAAACATAATAGAGTTGAACGATTACCTCTTGGTCGAAGATGCTCTCGATGAGGAGTGGTTTCATGACGTCCGTTCCGAACTGCGGATGAACGTAGGAGTCCCTGATCTTGGCATGGAGGAGCTGCCTCACCGTACCCTGAGACTTTGGACTGATCTTCTGTGGCTTGTAACTGATGTTCAGCTGGGGCACTTTCACTGCAATGAGCAAGAGAGGGCGATATCTTTACCTCAATAAATTCAATTAAAACTTTTGGGGGCTGTTTCACAAAGTTGAACTTATCTCTAAATTGGACTTCAAAATTATGGAAAGCTGTTAGCATCTATGAAAATATTTTGAAACATTTATTTTAAAAGGCATAAAAAGTTGATTACAATCATTCATATTTTCTATTATCAAGCAGATTTCATGTTCTTGATGAGGAATTTATAAAAAGTCTAAAATACTTGCAGCGGAACAGCTGAATAAGGATATTTATCAGTGTAAGAAACAAACAACAGTTACTATAAAAAAGATAAATGCTTGAAACTGTAGAATGCCTGGGCCCCTTATATGTATGTGTTTATGTTTGCAACACACTTAATTCATATTGCATAACGGCACAATAACTATTTCCCCAGAAAAAGATTTGCAGCCCACATCTTTCACAAAATGTTGCTGATGATATACTGATAAAAAATAATTAGTTTCGTGGAAAGGAACTGGAGAATCGCAACAAAATTAACCAATTTAATTCAATCGTTTTGTGGTATGAAACATTGGTGGAATAAGATCCATCTGCAATGTTGTAAAGTTCCATGCAGATAAATGTTTCTGGTTTAACAGAAGTAGTTTTAAAAAGGTTTTATTTCTTGGTGATTTAGTCTAAATCTACCTCAGTAACATTTGCTCTAGGCCTTCTTCCACGTAAGACATAGCATGACGTGTTGCAATCAAGTATTTGGTTAAATTTAGGGTTAAGGATGACGTTAGATGAGATTGAAGTTAAGAATTAACTTATTGTAGGTTATCGATCCTTGCGGTGATCTAACATTTCCATGATTTGCTCCGGCGGCAATCGCTCTGGGATTTATTGCCTCAAAGGTATAGGGTTAGGGTTGCAGTTAGGTTTTTAAGTTAGGTTTAAGGCAAGGGTTAGGTATAGCGTTTGCTCCAGAGTTGAAGGTAGGACTTTGGGGTACTGTGGGAAATTACCGCAGAGCGATTGTCGACGAAGCATTTGTGGTAGAAACTATTTGAAAAGCATAATTCCAAAAGGAGCTAAATCCACTTTTGATGATAATTGAGTTTTAGAACATTATTCAATTAAGTACCGTATTTCAACAAAATTATTTACCTAAATTTTGGGAGCAATTATGAAAAATTGCACATTCTAATATCACTATTTCATAGCCGCCTGTTCAAAATCTGGTACACAATTTCTTTTTCTCTGAAGTTACAAAAATGGATTTAGCTCCTTTTGGAATTAAACTCTATTTTCTTACCTCCTTCCTCATCTGGTTTGAGAAGGCCGGCCAACATCCTGATGAAGGTTGTCTTCCCGGTCCCGTTCTCTCCCAGCATCACAATGATCTCAGAATCAGTGAAGTCACCTTGCTTGATATCCATATGGAACGAACCTGAAACAGAAGGAATGAAGAGCGGCTATAGAGTACCGAAGCTGTGACGTCATAACAATCTATTTTTAGAATTTCTCAATTTTTTTTCTTCATATTCCGAAAGAACATCAAAAATAATGTCCAAATGTCGAAAACCAATTGAATATGTTAAGTATTGGCTGAGATATGACCATCTGAATAAATATACTCCCCATAGGAACTCAGTGTTATATGCTCTGGCTCCTAATGTTTAGGAGCCAGAGCATATAACACTGAGTTCCCATAGGACATAATTTTCATTCAGATGGTCATATCTCAGCCAATACTTAACATATTCAATTGGTTTTCGACATTTGGACATTATTTTTGATGTTCTTTCGGAATATGAAGAAAAAAATTGAGAAATTCTAAAAATAGATTGTTATGACGTCACACTTCACCACTCTATGGTCATACCAAGGACACTTGATTCTTCTAAACAATTGCCTCAGCAACAAAATTCCAATTACTCCTTGTCAACTTTCTTATTTCATATTGGTCCATACTGCAACCTTCAAAGTTTGTATGCATGAGCACCCTGTTAAAATTTGCCAAATTATTGGGGTTTCTCGAGTTGAAATTTAGGGGCCTATACAAACAGGACTGTTGGTGTTCCTGCTAAAAACAGTACCACCCAATGGGGAGGCTCTTAGAATACAACACAAGCCAGTAAGAAAAAGTGTGCATTGTAATGGGAAGGAGACTAGTATCACTTTCAACATACATCACAGCTCCTGGACACACAAAAGATCAGTAAGTTCCTCTAGCCTTTTTCGTCTCCCCCTCCCCCTCTTCGCCTCCCCAAACCGTCTAACATGTTTACTCCATCTCTCTTTTCGCTGCTGCTTCCACTCAACCTCCCCCTTCTCTCTTTCTCCCTCTCTATTCCCCCAACCTTATTCACACACTCTCTCTCTCTCCCCTTTTGATCTCTTTCTCTTCTCTCTCCCTCCCTCCCCCTCCCATTCCTCTCCCTCTCCCTCCCCCTTCCCTCTCCCTCGACAATCCACCATTTCTACATACGTAATGTTTTGCTCATTGTTGGGTACTGGTTGTGGCACATCCTCTTGATCTCCTCCTCTTCTGCATTCTCTGAGACCTTGAAGATCAGCGATGTCTCTCGGAATCTCAGGTTCTCCGTCGGGACAAAGCCATCCAGGAAGATGTTGATTCCTATTCAACAAACAAATTAACCCAATGAAGACAAATTTTGAGTATAATGATGATGATGATAATAATAATATATGAAATTTGTAAGGCGCCAAATCCACTTGAAATCAAATGAAAATCATTCCTCTTTCTTACCGCTATTTACTGGTGCATTTTGATTATTCTCTATATCTAACAGATTTTTGTTGATCTGAAATATCAGTGAATACAAACCCTACTAGACAATGTATACACAAGAACATTTAATAAGTACAATAACTAATTTAAATGAACCTGATTATTGAATATACCTGATTATCATCATGAGTTTATTAACCTGGGGTGACAGTGAGAACTATAAAGAAAATAGGTTTTGTTTTTTCCCTCAACCACCCACCCCCTCCCCCTGAATTTAAAAAAAAAAAGAGACCTAACATTCCCCCTTTTTGAGTAAGAAAATTGGTAAAAAATAGGGAACTAGATGGAACTTCGACTGCGCGCAGTCGAAAATGATGCCTCCGTCATGGATCAATTTTACAAACCAAAACAGAAGAAATTTTTCAAATCAATTTCAATTGTAATCCATTATATACATATATGACCCTTTGATCTTTGACCTCATGACCCTAAAACTACTCAGTTCATTGGCTCTGCAAGATGTCCTGAGTTAAATAGTAATCCATCTGTCAGTTCTAATGAGAATGCGTTCACAAGCTATTTTTGCATACATAATGAGCCCATGACCTTTGACCTTTGACCTCATGACCCAAGAATCTACTCAGTTCATTGGCTCTGCAAGATACATACATGATCTAAGTTTGGCAGGAGTCCATCAATCTGTTCTAATGATAATGCGATCGCAAGCTATTTTTGCATACATAATGAGCCGCATGACCTTTGACCTTTGACCTCATGACCCCAAAATCTAATCAGTTCATCGGCTCTGCAAGTAACATACATGACCTAAGTTTGGCTGGAATCCATCAATCGGTTCTTGAGATAACGCGATCACAAGCTGTTTTTGCATACATAATGAGCCTGTGACCTTTGACCTTTCATCTCGTGACCCCAAGATCTAATCAGTTCATCCGCTCTGCAAGATACATACATGACCAAAGTTTGGCAGGAATCCATCAATCGGTTCTTGAGATAACGCGATCACGAGCTGTTTTTGCATACATAATGAGCCCTGTGACCTTTGACCTTTGACCTCGTGACCCCAAAATCTAATCAGTTCATCGGCTCTGCAAGATACATACATGACTCAAGTTTGGCAGGAATCCATCTATCGGTTCTTTAGATAACGCGATCACGAGCTGTTTTTGCATACATAATGAGCCCTGTGACCTTTGACCTTTGACCTCGTGACCCCAAAATCTAATCAGTTCATCGGCTCTGCAAGATACATACATGACTAAAGTTTGGCAGGAATCCATCAATCGGTTCTTCAGATAACGCGATCACGAGAACGGGACGTACGGACGGACGGACGTACGTACGGACGTACGGACGGACGGACAACCCGAAAACATAATGCCTCCGGCTACTTCGTAACGGAGGCATAAAAATAGGGAAAATAGGGGTAAAATCGGGAAGAAAAACAAAATCGGGGAAGAAAAAAAAATTAAATCAAGAAACTGATTTAAATCGGTTAATAATCAGGCTTGATTTAACACAACAAACAATGAAACACTCATATTTAGCAGAAATCATCCAATCATATCCACACAAAAGGTCAAATTGTGAAGAATGAAACAAGCCGGGGCGTGGCCTTACCTTCCCTCACACTGAAGGGTAACGTGACTACACCATAAGCACCGGGGACACCGTAGAGAACACAGATGAAATCAGACAAGTAATCCAACACTGATAAATCATGCTCCACTACAATGATGTACCTGCAAGTGTCAAAAGAGAGGAAAGCATTTTTTTTGTAAGCTTGCAGATACTTAAGGGAGTGAGGGGAGAGAGGGATTCGGGGGGGGGTCATAGAATTAATTCAACACTTCTCTAGACATTAATACACTGAAACATTGTTCCACAGTACACTGTCATTAAAAAAAAATTGTCACTGTGTAATAAAATCGCCAGTCCTACGTCTTTGCTGTCTGTTTTTTGTTTTTCTTATCTACCAGTAGTCTTGATATAACAAGAATTTAATATAACAAGGCAATTTTCTTGGGTCTTGAGGAAGTTTGTTATAATGATGTTCCATTCTACTAGATACTCAAAATATAAAAACTGAATCCAACTTTTAACATTGTTCATATTCTAAACAAGACTATTGCCTAATATTTTGTCTTCTGTCTTTTATCTGTTTAAATTTGTATTGCCCCTTGGATGTAAAGTAAAGTATGATTGAATAACAATTTCCTTTCCTTGATGAATCAAGATAGTAGTTTATCAGGATTCCTTTATATAAAAGGGGACTCATGACTTATTGAAGAAGAATAAAATTCAATTGATTAATTTTCAGCTGGGATGAAAATGATTAAGCCATGTGGCAGGTAACTGAAAGGCATCTTTGCATTTTACACTAGACCAAATTTTTTAATTGACATTGTGCTGTACTAGCAGCAAAAACAACAACAAAGAAAACAAACTTTAAGATTTTCCATAATCTAATACTTAATCTGTCTTGCTGTTCATGTTTGAGCCAGAAAAATTTATTTAGTATGTCTCACAAATGACATCATCATGATAGATACAGGTAATCCATACATGTAATAATAATCACATAGTGAGGTTACTCTAGCATGGCTTGCTGGCCCCACAGGCCACAGTACAGTCAGGTGGGGAATTCCGATTACCATGCACCACCCCCCCCCCCCCCACACACAAAGAATCCTCTCAAATGTCAATAGGGGAAACTAGACTGGGTTCATAATTATTTCATTATTTTGTATCTTGCAATACAACATTTTAGCTTATAAACATTACCTGCGGATTACATGGACAGAAATTATAAGATATCGGTATTAAGGCTTACTTTTGAGGATGTATGAGGGATCTGATGGCCAGGGCGGCTTTGAGACGCTGTTTGACATCAAGATAACTGGAAGGCTCATCAAACATGTAGCTTCAGAACAAACACAAAACATGAAAAACATTAGTATGTTGAATCTACGAGTTTGCAATATCACATGAAAATTCAAAGAAGAGCTATTGGACTGTGGGCTAGGGCTGGGAATTTCAGGTATCTTTTTGATTCAGGAGGGAACCCGGTTATCCCAAAATTGATACATCAAGAAAACATCTGCTAGATCTACTCTTGTTGTTAGATCTAAATATTCCTATAAACATGCTTAAATTTGACTATTATAGAAGCAAAATATCTTTAAACATACATGCATAACTGGTTATTATCGGAATATATCTCATATGATGAAGTTATTTTCTATCCTTGTTTGGTGATGTTTAGTGCCATTATAATGCCTTTGAAAGTAAAAAAACTGGGGTAAAAAATAGAAAGAGAATATGCGACCTGCCATTTTGATTCATGCAGGATGAAAACATTCGGCTACAAAACAACAATGTTGGAATAATTAAAACGGCTTTCTAAAATATTCTTCTTCACACCATACCGATCAAATAATTTACTAAAGACAAAATAAATATTTTCCTCTTATTCTAAACCCTGCATGCTTCTTTTACAAGCTGATATACGTCACAATCACGAAAGGTATGCGCAGTACACTTCATTAGCTGTAATGTCTTCCGAAACAAACCCGAACAAGAAATACGTCATCGCGGTAATGAGATATTTTCTGGTATTTTCAACACTCTTGTGACCCTGTGACCTTTTCTACCAGTTTAACTTTGTATGCAAGATCCTCTTACAGAAAACTTACATGTCAGCTTTCTGGATGCATACCACAGCGCAAGCAAACCTCTGTAATTCTCCTCCGATAACTCATCAACCTTGCGATCCTTGACTTTTGTTAGATCTGCAATATCGAGAGATCAAAGATTAGGGATAATGTTACACATTTGTACTCACAAGAAAGTGTGCATGTTTTACACTCTCTTTCTGAATTGCTTGAATCTCATCTGTATAAAATCTGCACAGTGTGTTCTACACAGTCACCCTCCAAAACTGTAACGACGTTGTGGTACGTCCTAACCAAAATATCACAAAAAATGATATTGTAAATAATTTTCAGGATTCACCAAATTTACATTAATTTTCAGGGATACCTGGCAAACATGCAGAACATGGAATGAAATCTGGACTGCCAAACAGCAAAGGTTGAAATATAGTTACCTAGACGTATACATATGTCATCTTGTGTGTCGGTTTCATCTTTCTTATCCAGCAGGACTTGAACGGTACCCTATGGTTTAGTAGAAAGAAAGAGAAACAAAGGGTGTTGGGAGTGAAGAGACTTTGTGATGCAATCACTTAAAAAGCCATCAGAACGGTGACTCTTGAAATGTAAATTTGCTTAAAAACTCTTTATGGAGGGGGTACATCAGGGTCCTGTTCCACAAAACTTACCATTGATGATAAATTTGCCATCAATGGCAACTACTATGGTAACAGGGCTCAACAGCCAATCAAAATCAAGGTTTCCATGGTAGTTACCATTGATGGCAAAGTTACTATCGGTGGTAAGTTTTATGCAATGGGCCCCAGGACTTCATTTCATCTTGATTTATGAGGACTACATACTGCTTCTGAAGAGCATAACCCAATAAATGACCTAGTAAAACAAACACAAAGTGATTCCCTAAAAAATTACCCCCCCCCCCTCCCCCGAGATAATTATAATATAATATTAAAAATTATAATATCATATTAAAATTATTACAAAATAGATAAAAAGGCTGGTTCCTCTTCAAATAAGCAAAACAAAGAGAATTTTTTGTGTTGAAACACAGTGATTGCTTTCAAGCAAAGAGCTTTCCTTCTTGCTGAGGTTCCTTCCATCATATTTGACAAGTTCTAACCTTGACAGCCCTTGGGATCTGGTCCACATACTGGGGCTTGATGATGGCCTTCAGGTCATCCTCTAGGATCTTGGTGAAGTAGTTCTGGAGCTCGGACCCGCGGAAGTAGACCAAGATCTGCTGCCAGTCTGGTGGTGCCTGGAATGTTAAGAGTGAGACAGAGCCAGAGTTATGAGCAAGAATAAAACTTGGGGGGGGGCAGACACTGTTATGGAGTTCCGGTGTAGCTTTTAACCCTCATGTTACCACACTCGGAAAACAATATAAACGGGTGAGAATGTTTTTGACAAGTTTTGGGAAAAAACAGCAAATTTGAATTGAATCTCTTGTGTATCCAATTAAAGGATTTTGAAGCTTTTTTTTTTCCTTTTTGAAATTCCTGGCATAAAAAACAATATAGTCATGAAACAAAAGTGGAAGCAGTGTGTGCAGAAATATTTGTACTTTATAGTCATACATCAAGCATATCTTTAAGGGCTCTGAATTAAAGGTTATCGAAGGAAAACCCACAAAATGTGGAATGATTGTCACTAAAGAGTTAATCAGACATTCAGACCGATCAGATCAACCAATCAGAGAGGCAGACACTTTGATCATGATTGAATTTGGGAAAATCTACATTTGAAAAAAATGCAGTCAGTATTCAAGTACCAGTGCATAGAGTTGACATTTGGTAAATTTGGTAAAACCACACATCTTTACTCATTTTCATGTCATACAAGTTCAAAAGCACCACAGGACAGTATAATTGATAAATACTTACTTTAAATTTTCCTAGATTTGGTTTGAGGTTTTCCTGCAAGGATTTTTAGAGCCGTTGACTTGCCGATTCCGTTGGTCCCTACAAGTCCTAGAACTTCACCGGGTCTTGGGGTGGGTAATTGGATATGAAAATAATAATTCTGTGATTAAGTCCTTGATCCCAAACCAATAAACTTTTAATATATTTGTTTCTGAAGTTCAATGAATACATACTGAACAGTTCAAACAATGTGAAAGATAAGAAAAAATTCTTATATTGCATGCCCAATTTTTTTAAATTGACTACAGGCCCTGTTGATCAATATCGATGTGGGAAATGGCAAGAGTCATGTGCCAGGGTCTAAAGGTTGATGCTTGTTCCAATCAGGGTTTCGGGAGAGACTACAGGTCCTCATTAACAGATATATGGGGTGCAAAATCATTCCAAAAGATTATACATTTGAAAGACATAATTTTCCTGGAAGTGAGGGTGGTGGAGGTGTCGAGGGATAGTGGTTCATTCACTTGACTCTCATTCCAAGGGTTGGGCATTCAAATCCAAGCCCGGCACTATTAATGTCCTTTGGCAAGACATTAATGCACTTTTGCCACTCTCTATCCAGGTGTATATGGGTACCTGGCTATTGCTGGGTGATAATAATTGCAGGGCCTACAAGAAGAGCAGTATTCATAGTTAGGTAAATAAGACCAAATTATCTTAATCATTATCAGAAAAAATCAGAGGAAACCTGAAACCCACATAGAAACAAAAATTTACCTGTGAAGCTTAAAGGAATTTGCATTGTATCTATGCGTGTATCCTTCTCTAGATTACTGGGCAGATTGATGATATGAATAGCCTCAAATGGACATTTCTGTAAAAAAGAACAGGAAAAAAAATCATTATTTTTTCTCCATTAAAGATATCATGTTGTTGTTTTTTCTTTAAAGAAAAATTGGTTTAATGACCAAGATTTTGGTAAAATCTTAAAGTTACAGAAAAAGTACTGATTAAGATACTTTCTGGAGGTTTACCAACAGACAGAAAGAACTCTGTACAAAATTATCAAATAAAGAATTGTGAGTTGTGCATTGTGCAGAGATTTAAATTCAATTTCTGAAGATGAGAGTTACAACACTGTTACTTTATACAAAGGCAAGAGTAGAAGAAGAAACATGGATTTGTAGATGGCAAATGAAGGGAAAAGGGGGAGGAGTAGAGGTGGATATGGGAGGCCAGAGCGGGAGAAGGAAGGGGGGGGGGAAGGGGAAGGGAGGGGGAAGAGGAAAGAACATGGTTTTGTAGAAGGATAATGGACAGGAGAGTGGGAAGGGGAGGGGAGGAGAAGAGAAGGGGAGGAGGAGAGGGAGGCAGAGCAGGAGAAGGAAGAGGGATGGAAGGGAAGGGAGGGGAGGAGTAGAACAGAAAGGGAGAAGGACAAGCAGGGTGTCAGGCAAATAAAGTTGACCTACCTTCACGCAGATACCACATCCAATACAAAGTTGTTCTGAGATATATGCTATTTGCTGGCTGGGGTCACTTCAATGCAAAGCTTACCTGAAGAAAAAAATATATACAATTTTCCAAATAATCTGAAACAGCAATCCTAATTGATACATCCTTGGAAATAATCAGGTTATGCTGAACAAATACATGGATGTGTAATACAGTGAGACCTGTATATAAAGACTGCTCAGGGGAAACATAAAAAGTGGTCTTTACAAGCAGGTGGCCTTTACAGGCAGGTGGTCATTATGTACAGGTTCCTTAGTAAAGGTTTCAATGAGAAACCATATTTTAAAGGAAAAAAATAATGTGGTCTTTCTATACAGGTGGTCGCTAAAGCAGATTTGACTGTACATTAAACCAATATCCAATACTACACTGATCAGTATGGAGTTGATTTAGCAGTGTAGTGGAGGTA
>JAVYIG010017545.1:0-25607 GCA_035222895.1 Strongylocentrotus droebachiensis | reverse complement strand
CAAGCTCTCATGACAGCCTTCAAAGCTCAAAGGAACTTTATAACTTGGTATTGTTTGTTCAGAAATTTTAAAACATCTGACCTTTGGTGTCCAATTCAATGAAGATGTTTATCTGTGTGGTAATTATTGAGTGATTCCCTAACGAGTGTTACTCTGACTTGTAAAAAGCTTAAGCTAATCTTTGGACTCAGTCACAGAGTGGTCATGTGTAAAGTATACAATTATGATGTGTGGAACAAAACCATCTGAGAAAACTTCCTGCTGCAAAACCGACTTTAAAAAATATTGAATGAACAACAAAATAACAATAAATGAACGAACAAATAAGCTAATAAATAATTATAGAATAAAAACTAACTCAATAAATGAAATAAATAAACAAATACATGTACATGAATCAATTAATTCATTAAAAAACAAATAAAAGGTAATGAACAGATATTTCATGTTTCATCATCAAAATAACATATTGACAGAACAACAAAGATGATTGTTATTGCTTATCCTCAATGAAGTTACATTGTATTTCTTTTTAACTTGCCATGTACATAGATAATTCTGGAAGGCATGTGCCCGAGCCCTTTTAACCCTTCCTCCCCCCCCCCCCCCACCCCTTGGCTACGCCCCTGATTGATATACTTACTAATATCCTGGTGGGCATTCAAAGCATGCTGTAGCATTACTATCCCAATACTGGCCAGCAGTACAGCTTGATGCACAGTCATTCTCACAGTCACACGCTCCTAAGAAAAAGAGAGGGAAAAAAAAATCAAGATTCAGGTTATTAAGGTGTTGAATGATTTGGAAGACTTTGATCCAACAGCAATCTTTGTACAATAATAATCAATTCATTCAAGGATACAGGTTTAAGTTCTAAAGAGGAGATGTACTCCATATAAAGCGCCTAATTAGGCACATCGTTGGATCGGTGTATTGAGCGCTATATAAAAAAAAGGATTAGATCTATTATTATTATTATTATCATTATATTAAGGTCACATTCTTTCTTTCATTCAAATGGTAGATCATTCTTTCAACGATCTTTCTGCTAACATTGTTGAGGCATCGTCCCATCAATGTTTTTAAGTCCAGACTCAATGACCACTAGAAAGTTGAAATACATGTAGTTCATCGAAAATAATATCGCTAGTGATATTCGTTTGTCTCGCAATGTGGTCAATAAGGAATCTAAAAGATCACGAGTCGACGCAGTAGCATACGAAACGTTGTGATCTTTTAGATTCCTTATTGACCACATTGCGAGACAAACGAATATCACTAGCGATATTATTTTCGATACTATATCCGCAATGAGTAATATATTTAGCATTACATGTAGTTCAGTTTGAAAATGATTGTTTGAACTCAATTTTGAGCCTGTGTGAGGATTGATTTGATGAGTTTTACATGATCAGGAACATACCCTTTTGAATAGACTTACTGCGCGTCATGATAGGTAACTCAGGTATTAAATAAACAATTGAACTATTACAAGTCAAAATCAAATAATCTGGTTGAATCAGTTTATTACAAAATCTTATCTGGATTCTGGAAAGTTAAAGCAACAATCAGGAAAATGAAATGAAAATATAATGATAATTATGACAGTATAACTCTGATTTACTTTTTTACTTTCTATGACTCTGAAGATCTAGATCTATAAAGATCTAACATTACTGTCCTAGAGCGAGATGTACATAATTCTTGTTTTGAATTTGTTTGATGCAAATTCCATTTTAGCCTACGGTACACAACATCATTGAAGTTTTTTATCAACATTAGACTCTATTTAGATTCAAATTTCAAGCCGGTCCTTCAAGCCGACTGTCTTACTCTCAGCAGTTTAAAAAGGCCATTAAATCGGCATATGCCATTAAATCTATATTTCATGTCACCCATCTCTATAGCCAAACATGAGCTCACCTGATACGTTATCGACGCTTAGGACGCTACACAAAATCAAAATCACAATCAGTTTCCAGCATTCATTTAGATTCCATCGTAATTTTCCAGGGAGCGCTGCCCCGCTGGTCCAGGGCGGTTTCACACCTCGCGCGGTCCTCATACTTCCGCGGAGTTTGCTCCGTTCCCGCTCTCGACTCGTGAGCGGAAAACTCCTTCAGTTTTCTTCGTAGTTTCTCTCCAAATAACAGCTATAGCAACAAAAAATTCATTAATAACACCGTCATCATATGTCTTCCTATAATTCCGTCATATTTGTTTCCACTATCATCGTCCAGCGATGCAGAATTTTGAGTTGTTTTACGGTGTTACAAAAAGTTCGTAAAGTCCTTTTCGTCAAAATTATTCAATCAATCATTTTACACGCGATAAGTGTTGTGTTAATTTTCACAGGGCTAGGCGGTACCTCGATAGCGTCATTGTTGTCTAGGTGCCGTGTATACTATTCTATTCAGAATCCGGATATAGTTTGCGTTGCTCTTGTAATAGTTGTCCGCTTGAATGATTGCGTCTATTGGAGGTTGGAGAGTGCTTTTATTTTGTATCAGCGCGGTTATTATTGCAGGGGCAAGTGATGTGAGACTCAATGGACTAATTAAAGTAATAACTAATCATGGAGTAATTGGGTCCTAAGATCTGCCCCTTTCTCTCGAATAGGAAACTCTGTCTAGATATTTATAAAAGATTTACAGTTGACAACTTAACTATATACCAATGTTTGTATTAAAAAAATTAAGTGTAAAAAATTGATCAGTGTCCCGATTCATGTTTCTTGATAAGTTGATATAATATGACGTATTAAAGTTTACATCTGAAAGCATTCAACGGAGGTACTAATTCGACCTGTCCACCTTTCATTCTTGCGTTACGAAAAACACATAACCATCAAAATGTACAAGGGGTATGGATAATTCCGGGGATAATTTAGCTGTTTACTGCACTAGGCCTATATACTATATAATATTTGTGGCCGCATCAAGAGACAGCATTGCAGCTCATTTTCATGCATCTTCTTTCTCGATTTCTCTACTTTTCTCCCTACCATCGTACACTTTTCTTTCTCATTCACACATTCATCTACATTATATTATATAGGAGCTACATTCCAAACACAAATATTATAGGCCGCTTTCATGTTCAGTTTTCAAAATGACATCAAGCACACAAAATCATTTATTTTAACAGACGTATTTTTCTCTTTCCTTTTATTTTCGAGAACATAGCCTACACTGAATGCGAATTATGTATTGTTTTTGAAAATTCAGACAAGGATTAAGAGTCAAGAACGGTACAACGAATCGTCTTCTTTCTCTAATAATTCAATGAGTCGTCAAAGCTTCCGCGCTTCGCGTGGGAGGGGGGGGGGGATTCCCGTTCTAGATCTCTGCACCCACCTCCTAAAAAATAAAATCCTAGCTACGCAGTTGCCGTAAATGGCAATAAGGTTTAACAAGTTAACATTTAATGTACGAGGCGCACAAATAATAATAGCATAGGCTGTAACTAAAGAAAAATTAATTGTATTTCGGTATGAGATGAGATCGTAAAATAACTGAATATTATGCATTACAAAGAAAGAGAAGATGATTCTTGTAAAGTCTTTTAAATCCCACTGTAGGCATACTGCTTGTAGCTACTTGCTCCCTCTATATAGAAAACAATGCCTAAGCGGTACCCGTTGGTCCCCCATGATCCCTCAAGCATTAGCCAATCTGTCAGTATATCTGTCTTCAAACGTATAAACTGAAGTTGTACTTATTGAATAATTACTTAGATGTTTCTTAATCTATACTGTCGTGATTTATATTTGAACTTAATCCATTCCTCAATAATATTTACTACTGTATAGCAACTGCCGACTTATCTTTTCCTTTTTCTTTCCTTTTCTCGCCTGTAGCTAGCTTTCAGTTTACAGTGAAAGTATATCCTTTTGTTCTTCCTCCCCCCCCCCCCCCCTCTCGAGCTCTCTCTCTCTTTCCCACTCCCGCCCCCCTCTCTCCATTTCTATATCCCACGTTATTATCACTCTTATCGCCCCCTTTTGTACATAGTCTCTTCTCCCCCACCCTTTTTTTTATTACTCAGTTAAACCATGTTTATAATCATATGGTTATAGTTTATAGTTATTTGTTTTAGTACTTTAGCGCCTTTGACGAACATTTCTTGTATTAATCTATTATAACCAGGCTGTTCTTGTTGTTGTTGGCTATATGTTATTGTTTTTGAGGACCTGACCTCTACAAGTTATCTTTATTAAGTCTCCTCGTCTTTTCTTCTTTTTTTTCTTCTCATGTAAGTGCATTATATGAACTTGATTCGTATAAGTGTTCCTCTTATATACTTTGCATGTTATAAATTTGTTAAATTGTATTACATTTATGTTGCAAGAAAGACAAATAAACTTGAACTTGAACTTGATCCTCTTTGGATAGCCACTTGTCAGTGACCACGCTGGGCGGTCTAATCCCCCTGGCCAAACTAGTACAGACGGGTTTAAATTAATCGTTAAATCGAACAGACCTTTAAAAAAATAAGGTAGGGAAGACCAACACAACATAGAGAATTGTTTAATATATTAGAAGGAAAATAAGGCATACCAATGAATAGGTCAGGGAGTAATAATTTCTATATGGAGCAATTTTCGTCAATCATAGTCGTGCTAGTTGTTCGATGAGGACAGGTAGTCTTCTGGGTTGCTTGGTTTTGAGCAGAAGTCACCTAAATAAGTTGTGTGATTATTTTTTTTTTTGCTATACGGCCTATAATGGGAGTCATATCTATACGTTTCTTCACCGGCACCCAGGGGTTCTATAAGTATGAATCGTGCTAGGATTATGAATGATGACTCTTGCTGCGGTTTTTGTCGATAGATGGCGGTAGAGCATTTTACTGGAGATCTCAACTTTAATTATTTTTATATAAAAATTACGGATCTAGAACAACCTCCTATTTAAACAATATTTGTCGGATGAATACGCCCCCTTTTCTTGCTCTCTCTCTCTCTCTCTCTCTGTATCTCTCCCTGTCTCCTTTTTACGTATATTAATACTTTCCTTATTACAATTTAGTCTCACTGAATGCTAAAGATCGATCGATGATAAATCAAAACGCATAATTAAAATCTCACACTGCATTTTACGTAATCATAAACCGATTGAAATTTGTCAAGATTGTTTTTACAAGGTGCATCATTATCATTGTTTACTTTTAAATAAAAAAAATTCAAAAGTTAATATATAGAATAAAAGTATGATGCAGACAGAATGTAATGTTAGATGGTTTTGAGATGTTAGGCCTTCATTGCAGTTTTCAGAAGATAAACCAACAGCCCGACACCGCCAACGTATTGTCGGCCTCGTTTCGGCCAAGGTCGCAAGGGCAGTCGGTCTCGTGAAAAGTTAGTGGTTCAAGCACTTGATCGGAGTTGCAAAGGTCGTGGGTTCGTAATATGTCGTAAAGTAAAGCATTTTATCTACATTTCTTTTCTCTTTCTTCATCAACTTCTCTCTATATCGAGGTGTTCAGTGCATGGGTACCCGGTAGGATTCAAAAGTATATGTACTTTCCTCAGCATTGTGAGAGTCTGTAATAAGGTGGCTGGTTAGATTACTCAACAGGGAGTGGAGAATGAGCATAATTATGTCGTGTACGGAAAGCCTGAAACCCATGACAGCGCTGATCGCATATATACTCATCATTTGTAAAATCACCCATGAGTTATCAAGCACTATATAAACCCAGGACATTTTTATTTGTATTCATCAAAACGTATATTATGTTACACAATAACCTTTCATAATACATAATAAAACTGGCCAGGCATAATTTGAAATTCATAATTATCACTAACTGATGTCTACTTTCAAATATCATTGAATATTTAGAAAACAGTTTCGGTTATCTAAATTGTCGGTTACCACTTACATATTTTTGTCTATCAAGTAGGATACCCTTCTATGTTCAGCATTGCAGTCCTCGCCGCCGTGTGGCCTAAAGGGAATCGAGCCATTGAGAGGGTACTGGTAATGGGGGGGGGGGGGTTAAAAGTGGACGGATACAATGATGGAGATGATTAGATGGAGCGTGTGCAGGGGGCGGGAAGCACACCATCTATGTTTATTTATTTATTTATTTATTATAGTTTTATTTCAACAGGATGGTCTCATTCAAGACAAGTTCCTCATTCCCTTTCTTTCTTTTCTTAAACTGCCTCCCACAAATTCGACGGAGGCAGGGGGGCATGTATCCCCTTGCTCCTTATAACTACGCTACGCCACTCTCTCTCAAATGCCTACGTCAGCAGGGTTGCATATTAGCGATATTAAATTGCTAATTATCACTTCTTCAGCTTATTGATATCCACTTCAGGCGACGTAAGCGGCCTACTTGTAACACAGTTGAAAAGCAAAGAAACAAAGGAATACCAATAAAGAAATTTCTATTACCCCCTCTCGTAGATAGCTTTCTATGGTATTGACACAATGGTATGCAAACAAATATTAATACTCGCGATATTTAATTGACGGGTAACAGCGCGTGAAGGCTGTTGGTTGGGACTTCGTTGTGTTTATTTTAGAGACGTGTTTTTGAATTCTTATTCTACTAGGGACATGTATGATTGAATTGAGATGGTCATTAGCTCTTGAGGAAGATGTCAACTGTAAACGCTTCGCTTTATCTTTTTTTTTTCTTCTTCAATCTCCGTCTCTCTGTTTGCCTGACTGTCTTTCAAAATAACTTTTCGTTCTCTCCCTCCTCATACCCCAAACTCGTTTATCTCTCGTTTGATCTATTATCGCTCTCTCTCTGTCTCTCTCTCTCTCTATCTATCTATGGCTCTCGGTCTGTCCACCCATATAGTTCTTAGTAGGTCTATGGTCCACCTATTTGCCTCTCTGTGTCTCTCTTCCAGTCTCTCTCTCTCTCTCTTTCTGTCTGTCCATCTATCTTTCTATCTCTTCTCCCCTAAATCTTTATCTCCCTGTTTATCTCACAGATTGCATGAAGTTCATATTCATCGTTCTTTGTTTGCTTACTCTCACATTGTTCTTTCCCTGTTCCTCCTCGCTGCTAGTTATATTATGTTCGGGAACGAAAAAAGAATTTCAGAAATAAAGCTCTCACAAAATTAATGTCCTCACCTCTTTCCTCTTGTGTAATAAAAGTTATGTTCAGACCTTGGTTCCCAAAGAATCGAGGCAACGGGATATATTTATCTGAGCATGTGCTGTAGTTCACTGCCCTGGACCCTCTTATCGGGATATCCAGTAGACCATGTAGACCGCGAGACCAAAAGCCCGCGAGACCAACAGCCTGCGAGCACGATAACCCGCGAGACCAACAGTCCACGAGACCAACAGCCCGCGAGACCAACAGCCCACGAGACCAACAGCCCACGAGACCAACAGCCCGCGAGACCAACAGCCCGCGAGACCAACAGCCCGCGAGCACGATAACCCGCGAGAACGAGAGCCCACGAGAACGATAGCCCGCGAGCACGATAACCCGCGAGAACGAGAGCCCACGAGAACGATAGCCCGCGAGAACGAATGCCCGCGTGATCAACGGCCCACGAGAACGACGGCCTGCGTGACCGACAGCCTGGGTTCGATCTCGTGACCCGTCAGATCTTCGAAACAAATTCGTTGGCTGTCAATCTCGTGAACGCTCAGATAGCATTTGAGAAAGAGAGTTTTTTTCGTTGGCTACAGCCACATTTAACATTCAGTTGGGATAGATTTACAAATCTTAATTTCGCTTATAAAGCAGTGTGCACACATTGACAACTTTTTTAACTTCAACTTTAAATTATCACTCACGAGAACGATTTGATTAGGATGATATGATAAATCAACTAAAATCGTCTTTGCATAGAGTCAATTTACTTAACACGGCTATTAATTTACAGCTATATTTGAAAACAATCGAGCATTATTTACTCATTTCCTCGCACTTTGTTAACCACAGAGGCTAATACACACATCCTTCTATCATGAATGTAATTTCTGGAGCTCATTTCATAGTCTTTCGCACGAATCATTTCCCGGGCAAACCTCGCCTCCCGAGTCGCGCTGCAGGTGGGGTTTCCGCCGACTTAGACGAGACAAAAAAAGTGCCTTCAGAAGGATGGATTTTCAAGTCAAATTTTAGTCGGAATCTTATGAATAAATGATCCGCTATAACTAAATGATACCCTGTAATTGAAAAGGGAAGTAACTATCGTTTAAAATACTTTCGGGAAAGTGGTGAGGAAACGCCTAAACACAAAAAGACACTTTTTTATATTTTAAACCTTTTCGTCAGGAGATTTCATTGGTACATTATTGTCACATCGAAACATATACAGAAATAGACACATGGAAATAGTATATAGATTACACAAGAAAACAAACATGCAGAGTTTCATATTTGTATCTCTTGGTTACACTAAAAGACATGATGATTTTATAAACGTTGATTTTTAAAAAATAGATACGTACCATGTTTTATTTAGAATGTAATAGAGATATAATTAAAGGGATAGTTGAGTTCTGTTTTCAGACTTTAAATGCTTGGTTATTGCTCTTATTCTTATCTATGACATTTCTAGTGCCCTTTTTACGACCTAGTATTGCTATGGAGGTAATTTTAGACCCGAAAATGTGTGAAATTTAGCAAATACGATCATACAAATTCAGCTCCACTTTTTCAAAAATACGGTGACCGTAATTAATTAATAATAATAATACATGGACCGGCTGGTTGTGCGTAATATAACCAACACGAAAAAGCCTACAAAAAATGTCAACATCGGCATTGGCTGAAAAACAACGTAAAAGGTGCTATTTCGTTTTATCAATGGCTTTTTCAAATTATCGAATATTAATTTTGTGGTGGTACACAATAATTAGAAGTAGTGATATTTATGGATATTTCAGCTCTCTGAACCAATTTTGATCAAACAAAGTTGAAATTGTCATTTAAATTGCATAATCTTTCGAATTTGACACTCAGTTTTTCATTATCTGAAAACAAATATATGTTGTGTAGCGCCCTCTGCAACAGAACTCAACTATCCCTTTAATATATATTTCATTTATGTTTCTTCACATTGTAAGCACTCGCGAGATTTATAACTAAATTTTGGTCGGTGCCAAGGGAAAAATAATGTTTAAAAAATCGGAAATTTATACAAAAAGTCACCTGCTTCCTTATGCCTCTGTATACAAGGAAATATAGCCTGACCGGTTGCCCCTCCCCCTTCCCCTCCCCTTCCCCGATTAATACGAGCAACCGCGATCGTATGACACGTGCCATGAACCGTGTAATGTGACGGGAAATAATAAGGAGAAATCGCCTACTTGAGCACGGACTTTATGTAAAGGTTTTACGTAAACGTATACTTAGCAAGCTATATGTGCATTTCTTAAGATTAATTTGACTGAAACGTTTTTTTTTGTTTCAATCATGATAATAAAGAAGTGGGAGAGACAGAGTCAGATACAGAAAAGATCAGACAGACAAAATGATACACAGAGACCAAGTTTGCTGGGAGAGAAAGAGAGAGATACAGGGAGAGAGAGAGAGAGAGAGAGAGAGGAGATATAAAAGAAAGAAAAGATCGTACACACACACACACACACACATATATTTATATATAATATATATATATATATATATATAAAGAGAGAGAGAGAGAAATTGAGAGAGAGATATATATATATACAATGCTGCCCATGAAAATTCTAATAATTTTTCCTACTTCTACCAAGAAAACTTTGGAAAAATATAATTAATTCTTGATAATCCAGATCCTATTTTCTTCTTATAACTTCATATACTTTATCTATCACAAATAAATGATTGTGCCGCAATCATTCTAAGAAAAAAGGGTATGAATACAATTCCAACTTTCTGGCCAAGAGTGTATGTATATAATTGTATTTCTATCTTCTGTGTCTTCCTCGTCTGCTCACTCTCTACCTTGATCTATATTGTCCCTGGCATTGATTATTTGAATAATTAACTGTCCGTGAAAAGCCCATGGGGATTTGGCCTCAAAATTGTTAACATAATTTTACTTTTAAGATCCACATTGCACGCCATGTTCTTGTTTTGTGTTTCTAGATTATTAAATCATTTGCTTTTATTTTTTTGTATTTTTTTTTGTATTTTTTACTTTGGACCGCTTTTAAACCGTTACACCAAAATTCATTTAAAAACATTCTTTCTGTTTACAGCTAACGAATTAATTATTCAAACTCCTTGTAAATTCGGTGTTATTTTTATTAACTCAAGAATGAAAGGTGGCCACTAATTAAATTAGGGCTTGTGTTGAAAACTTTAAGAAGTTAGCTTTAATATGTCACACTCTCAAAAAACATAAATCAGGAAAAATCAATTTTCACATACTTCAAAAATTACAAAACTTGGTAAGGGTATGAACAATTTCGTTGTTTGTATATAATCATTTTGATATCTCTTTAGTCATGTCAGTTGACCTTTCCTCTCGCCATCCCCTGACCTAAGTTCCTTCTCCTTTCAAAACAAAATGACGTCACACCTTGTGAAAGCCGTCCAATACGAATGCGAAGGACAATATAACACGTGATGTGCTGGGTACATGCCGCTAAAGATAAGCCACGCTTTTCCACCCCAAAAGACGTATTATTGCGGTTAACGTTATAGTGCGTGATGACCGAAGACTTCACTATACGCATGGCGTGGAAAAGCTTTTATGGACCGAAATTTTGGCGGGTGTACTTTGGGGTATGCAACGCCACGAGAGTGTATGGTGCGGTGCGCTCCCAAAACATTGTCAGCTATCTGGCAGATTTTCACTTCCCAGGCTTTAAACAATAGGGGATGACTTGAGTGAGACAGAGAAACCCATGGGAAGATCGCCAAACGTAAATTCACAGAAAGACAACGCCGGAATCAGCTCTGTTATGCTGCTTTCGTAAACATAAATAGTCGTAATAATATTAGAAAAAGTTTGACTGGCATAGAAAGTCAGCCCATCCTATCGTCAGAGGCCTAAATAGCTGGCCAAAATAAGACTAATTACATGGCGGCAATTATATGAGAAATGAAAATAAAGACAGGGACGAGATCAATCTCAACAATCATTATAATATCATATGATTTTAGCTTAATTTTTATTTCGGAAGTTGTCATGTTTGTCTTTCCCACGGTTAAAACCACAGAGATATTTAAAAGGATATATAAAAGGAAATCCACCTCTTTCCCTCCCTTTCTTCTATTGTGTTCTCTTCTTTCTTCTTCTTTGCTTCATGTACCTGCCTCACTCTATATATCTCCCCCTCTGCATTAGAGAAAAATCCAACCTTGATAGAAAAATACACTAGATGAAAGAAGAAAAGTCAAAGAAGTTACTCGTGAAAAATTAAATGAATTTTGACCAAAAATGAATAAATATAAATTTTTGAAAATTGGATTCTCTTCAAATCGACTGAATAAGGGATGTCTTTGTAACGTAGTGGTGGACAAGTTTTATCTTCGTCCAACACACAAACTGACTTGAATTAAACAGATTTTTGTTAAAGTAGAACAAAATTGACTATGGAGGATCTGTTCTCTTAAAAGTGCTATACATACATATTTTGAGTCGTGCTCTAAGAGAGAAGGCACTTAGGATAATAAAAAGAGAAGTTAATAATATTTTTGTACCTGACATAATGGGAGAGTTATCTGCGACTACTTCAAACCCACTGACGATTTGGGATTCGCATAGACTTAGTGATCTCATATGTTAAACATTAATTTCTTTCTTATTATTGGTCTGATTTATTTCAAACTTTCGCAATTCTGCACTGTTAAAAAATTGGGCAATATTTTTCAACACTTTGCCCAACGTTGTGCCAATAGTCAACCCAACCATCTATTGGGCAATATTTTCGTATATTGCCCAACAGCTGGTCAAGATTTTCCCAACAAGTGGGCTACCGCAGTCGGGCAGTTGAAGGGTCATATCTTTGCCGAAATGTTGGTCAAAATACGAAACAATTATGCACGTGTGAAGTAGGGTACTTACGTGTACCAATACCACTGGGCAAAATATTGCCCAATAGATGGTTGGGTTGACTATTGGCACAACGTTGGGCAAAGTGTTGACAAAAATATTGCCCAACCTTTTCACAGTGTGTTTATCTTCTCTTTCATATAAATGATCTTATTACAAGTCTTTACAGCCTATCTGCATTAGTTTGACCAGGATGGATTAGACCTCCCTGCACTGATCACTGACAGGTGGTTATCTCATCAAATCAGCTCTCAATTAACGTAAGAAAAATGGGACCATGGGGGACCAACCGTCACCGATAAAAGGGCGCAAGTAGCTATAATGCAGTGGGGCTTTAAGTGTACTTCAAATAGCATTCGTTTGTAAATCAAGTTAACAAAAGAAGATAATTTAGGTTTTGCACTGAGTGATAAAGGGAGATGCATATATAGAAAGGGAGGAGAGAGAAAGAAAGAGAGAGAGAGAGAGAGAAGGGCAAGGGACGGAGATGGAAATGGAGAGGGAGAGAGAGAGAGAGAGAGAGAGAGAGAGTACAATAAACAGACATACATATAGGCAGGGCCGGATAGGGAGAGGCAGAAAGAGATGGAGAATGAAACATACATACGACCACACCTACAGATCTTAGTCGTAGACAGAAAGAGTGTAAGAGAATGAGAGAGAGAGAGAGAGAGAGAGGAGGGGGAGGCCAAGGAGAGATAGACACAAATACGTAGAGGAGGACATGCAGACGAAAATACCGAGATATTATCGATGGTAAAAATATATATAGAAAGAGAAACATGCCACAGGAAATACGTGAATAACACTTTAATTTTTATTTTTTTAAAGAAAATATAAAACTAGACTTGTATTGAATTGAAATTCATAAACTTAAACAAACTTTGTTTAATAGTGACATACCGTATGGTACTATTTTAACAAATCGATGGATTCTTTTGGATACAATATCACAGCAGATAGATGTTTCGCTCTGTAAGTTAAAAAAAAGGAGTCGTATACAGTCTAAAATGTTTAATTATGTGATTCGTTAAAAAGGAGAATCTTTTAGTTTGTATTTCTTTGCCTTCTTGGCCCAGTTATTCTTGGCCTAGTAAACGCTGTATAAGGTGGAAGTGTGAAAATCATCAAGTTTTCTTTACGAGAGTTGTTTGAATCTTACGTGGTATCTCAAAAACTTTGGATATAGTTTTCGTCATCCCCACGCATTACCAAGAGGCAACAAAAAACTATTTATCTTGGTTTTTTATATTCGAATTTAGACCATAACCCCCTGTAAAATCGTAGATTGTCATCAAAATGGAGTCGTCGCACGAGTGAAAACCTTTGAGTAAGTTGGAGCAGGACCTCACACTTTAATTAATTTGCTGACAGAATTAAGTGGCATTGTTTCATTGTTAAAACCACATTTAACCGTGGAAAGATACATCAAACATGATTAAACAATCCTTTTTTTTTTAGGGGGGGGGGAAACATTTATAACTCATACAAAATATATTGTAGATCTGTTCACCAAATTTATTGCTTAACTTGCCTACTTTATTCTCAACAAAAGATTTCAAAGTACATCATCCCGACCGGGTTCATGGGTAATGAAATCAACCATTTATAATGCATTTTGCGAAGCTATTTTCCTTAAGGAATACAGACCGTGCCTATTTTCACATCTCTTCATATTTTCAACTCTCTCTTATGGTAATCGTTCCTTTCGCAAAGCTTCTGCTGAACTTTGGAACAGATCGTTAACCTATTCAAAACTAGTCTCAAGACACATTTATTCAAAATTGCGTTTGATGATTGATCAACTCTGTTCACTTTGATGTGTATTCCATAATATGTATTGTAATTTGTAGGTTTATTTGCATTTTTAGTTTTGTATAAGATGTAATTGTATATCAGTCTATTTTGTGTGTATAGCGCTTAGAGACTTCGGTGGTAAGCGCTTTATAAGTAACGTTTTTATTATTATTTTATTATTTCATTTGAAATTGAATAAATTCAATCGAATGAGATATATTGCACATCTGAAAGAGAAAAGCTTTTTCTCTTAAGTCTATGAAATGTATGGGAAATTCTGCAGTCATGTGTTTGGGAAACAATCAAAGCTTGTAACTTTCCATGGGAAAATAATCCTGAAAACCAGAATTGTTTTTTTACTAGGAGTTAGATTAATATCACGAAATATATATCTTATTTCAAGCAATGTCTGGATTTGAGATATTACTCTTGCAGTTGTACGAAGGGTTTTGTTTGCTTATTGAAGCTTAGGAAAACAAACAAGTTATTAATTAAATCGCAAAGAGTAAGGATGACTGTAACTTGTTGAATTGCGCTCGATCGGAAAATAATAGCCAGTTGTCTGCATGGAAGATGGATTGTTCGCATTGCCGATTTGATTCAATTCCACAACGTTCAGCAACAAAATGTCGGATATTATAACGAGCACACTGCGTTTTATATGGCGCGGTAGCTGGAATTGCCTGCGCAAAAAGCAAGATAAATTATTATTTATTGGCGCGGAATCTATCTGTGGGGACCGGGTCGTTTTCTCAGCGCAGGCGATGCGCTCCGCTCTCCGACACCAATCGATAACGGTACACAATAGAAAGTGTGCTGGTTGCAGAGTTAATAAAAACCCGTCCTTCGTCTAATAGTCTCTCTCACACATTAACATCCCAAACTCATTTGCAGTGAAAAACAGGGATGTGAAAAAAGCCTAATGCTGTCCCAGGGGGTCCCAGGATCGTTCATGAAATTCTTTGTAAATCATTTATCAACCTATTCTCGACGTAGCTTTACATGTAGACAATGTGAAGAAAAATGGTCCGTGCTAGCATTCTTTGAATAGAAGCATCCTGTAGCCAAGAACATTAATGACGCCCGAATACAACATATATTATTCAATTGTGTAGCTTGAAGCCAGACATGTGTACATAAAGGTGGAGAAAATTGATCAAGAAATAGGAAAGAAACATAAAAATGTGGAACCAGACAAGAACACAAATTAATGAAAAATACATATCACTTCTGGTAAGTTGAAATGAAAAGGTGAAAGAAATTTAAAAGGAGGACACAAGCATCCAATGAAATCATGAGAAAACGTGTGAAACAGGGGGAACACTGTTTACACTAACACCGTCATTTTAAAGATTAAGTCAGTGATTGTATTTTCATTTGCTCCCATTGTGTTGAGTTGCGTGAGTTTTCAATAGCTAAATGGAATAAAGGGACAGAAAAATATTAAAACAAAAAAATTGAAAAAGAGGCAGACCCCAAAACTCCATCTATTGGAAGAGAATTGCAATACCAAAGTGGACATAATTTCAACGTGGCGGGAAAATGACAAGACTAAAAAGGCAACGAAACCTCTTTCTCTCTCTCTCTCTCTTTCTCTCTCTCTCCTCTCTCTCCTTTTCTCTCTCGCTTTCTCTATATATAAAACCCAAATATATATAGAGGGTCATTATGTTGATGATAATGAAGAAGAAGAAGAAGAGAGGAAGGAGGAGAAAGACAACACAAATATTTTATTCAGAAGAAAGGCGACACAAAGAAGAATTAGATAAAGAAAGAAGAAGAAAAAAGAAGAGAAGAAGAAGAAGAAACAAAAAGGAGAAGAGAATTAACAAATGATGAGGATGATAGGTGATGATAATGAGGAAGAAGAGCAGGATCGAAAAACTAAAAATATATTTTAAGATGAGCAAGACAAATAAAATCACGGAGAAAAAGAAAAAAAAAGACATAAAAAACACCCAAAATGAAATGCTACAAAGAAACGAAAAGTTCTTTTTTTTAAAAATATTTTATTTGATTTTTGTCAAATTTAATTAAAATCAAACCAAAGCTTATTATGATGAGCGGGTATCTTCTGAATACAAATAAGCCAAGCCGATTCGTTTCTTAATTCTATACCTGGTAATATTTGTTCCTGATATAAGCTTATCCCGAAGATTGATATGTGTGCCATTCATCAATCTGTAACTACACCATGCAGAGCAAATAAAAAGTGACAATAATTCTCATCTATCCCCCGCTCTACGTCTCAATTCATCCATAGAATTTAAGCTCGTGCAATGAAAACAAATAACTTGTAGCCGCCATTGTAGCATTGTTTGCTCATTAATCGCATGGCTGAAAAACACCGGTCGTCTGTTTGGAGCCAACAGGACATTAATTTAGTATACTTTAACACAGCCTTAACGCTCTTCTGGCTCTGAAGGACGGGCGTTCACTCCCTCCTCTCTCGTCTTGTAAAATTAAACGATCATGACAACATTACAAAGGAAACTATCTTATAAGCTCCGTTTAATTGTCTGTCAATGAAGATGGAAATAGCTATAAGTTTCAAAGTTTTTTAAGTCATTGTTTAAACTAGCAGAAAGGGGCGGGGCTTACAAGGCTAGATACATTTTAGCGATAATTATGTTTAGTCAGATTTAATTTTTTTCTACTTTCAGAACGATAAAAGCTCATGAAACTTCATAAATAGTATAATCGTAAATTCATTTTAAGTGTAACCAGATTTGTACATATTCAATATTCATTATCATAACTTTGTTGTAACTATAAACATAAGCATTGTCAAAAAAGGAACATATTACATATATTTTCATTGTCTTCAGTAACGTAAAAGAAAATATGTAAAAAGTCTTTTGATCAGGGAAAGCAATGAAACTTGAGAAACAAACTTGCTTGAACGACATCAAGTTTCCATACATTAAAATAAGGGGGTTCTTTTTATAGTTCATTTTACATGTTTGAGTTTGAATTATCAGATTAAAATAAAGTTGTACATGCTATACAAACAAAATGAATTAAGTGATACCACAGTGAGATTTACCATTCTTCGTATAATCATATTTTTAATTTTTAACAATACAACTCGCTCTATAATTATATCCCTATTCTTTATCTCTCCCTCTCTCTCTCTCTTTCTCTCTCCCTCTCTCTCTCTCTCTCTCTCTCTCTTTTCTTGTGCGCTTTTGCCCCCCCTCCCTTCATCCCCTATCGACATGTAAGTACGGCTCTTTTTCAGAAATTTTCAGGCTCTGTCATCATCTTGTCCGTGCCAGAAACAATACCCTTCAAGCCAATAAGCTCCGCCTACTTCCGATTACCAGCCGATCTCCAGTGTTTCATTGGTTCGGCTTGTCATAATTACCCATCGCTTGCATGCTTCGCCCGTACTCATCTCACTCGCTCGAGATCGAGCGCCCGCGAGTCTTATGACGTCATTCCAAAGATCGCTCCAATCAGTGCACGTGCGAGCCAGCCTTTGAATAAACTATCAACCTCGTCTCCACGTAACCACTTTTTTTCCCGCTCGCCCGGCTGCCTCTCTTTTCAATAACTCTCGTCTGCAATTGTCACTTTCACAAATCAACAGCCAATCAATTCTTACTACTTTCTCATCAGAATTCCGGAATGCATAATTATATCTGTTTTGAGAAGCATCTGAAATGATAATAAGATAAGGGTATATAAAATGCCATCGTGGTTGCGGAGCGATATCAGTTACAAGTTCGCGCTCTATCGCATCAAGTCTTTGGCATAAATTTGTTCCAGAGAAGTTTTGTAGGAATTTGATCAAGAAATGGCGATGCAAGGTAAGTACTGATCTCATTTACAAAGTCATCGTAATTAATGCGAGAGTATTCTGAATTGATTTCATTTCTGGCGTTTCTGATTTCATATAATACATCAAAGAACTACATTTAATTTTGCTTTCAAATTAGTATATTGCGATATCAACGAAAGTCGATTTTCAGATGGTTCAATGACTTACACGTTCAAATAACAATTCCTTTTTTTATTGAATTTTCTTTTTAAATGTCTGTTTTAGGACTCAATAAAATGGTTCTAGGTGATGACCTGTCTTTTCTGGATTTGTTTCTATTTATTACCGTAAATGCAAACTTTTGTTTGCTTCAATAAATGTTATTTCTACATTTAGTTTTGAATTGTTTCATCAATATCCTAATATAGTCTTGGAGCTATTCTTAAACCATATTTTTTGTTTTAATCACAATAGTACGTTTTTTCTTTCTTAAATACAACATTTCTACAGTTCTATAGAAAGCTAATCTCCACTTATACTCAATTATTTCTAAGTAATTTTTAAATTATTTCGTCATCCACATCAATTTTGTAGAACCTGCACACTATTTTGAATAAAATGCTTATCTTTATCACTTTAAATATTTCTTGAACTAATTTGAAACCACGCTCCTCTTTTATATATTCAGAGTGAAATATTGACATTTATACCACTTGTACATTTAATATGTTGATATAGTTTTCATGGATTTTGATTTATAATTCTTTCGCCCGAAGTTATTATGCAATTTTCTTGTAAAATAAACTTAAATACTCAATTTATGTCAATGAAAAAAATAGGACAGCGAATTATTCTTTTTTTTATTTCGTTAGCAGTTGATGTACATTAATTTCCATTAAGCAGTTACACTTTCTCTTTCTGATTTGTTTTATTTTTGTTGTTGTTGTTCGTTTTCGTCTTTTTTTGATAATTTTCAAAAGAAAGATAACACATTTTATAATTTTCGTGTATATTATGTTATTCTCTATGTGTATTTGTGATGGTAAATTGTATATGACAGGATTTTGATTATCGCTGAAAAATTATCTTCCCTGTATTTTATTATTCGTGATAAGCTGACATTTGAGAACAAATTTAGGCCTATATCAAAATGTGTGTATTATCAAATACTTCAGGGAATATTCATGAAGAAAACTAAATAGAATGCATGCAGAAAATAATAATTTCAATATCGTGATTCAAACAGGTACCCTTCCACCTTACGGCACTTTCCTGCCAGCGGAACCTGGCCGTCTTACTGCGGAGGATCTCCGGCGTGGTATGGTCAGCATGTTACCCTGTAATTCACGGGCCTGTGATCTCACTCACCCCCTGCTTTCGATACCACAGGGTTACTCCGGCAAACTATTTGGTGAGTTCAACAAAAATATAACAATTATGGTAGTAATGATATATCATGAAAATCATTATGAAAATGTCAGAATTCGTGGAATTAGATTCAACACTCATACAAATATTGGGTCAAATTTTGACCAGAACGAGGTTAGTGGTGTATCCAACCAACCATGGGCAACTTGAGAAAAAGATTGTCCAATTAGGTTCAAAATATGGAATAATTAGTTCAAAATGGGCGCAGTAAAAAAAACACCTTTGGAGAGACAAATATATCACATAACTGTTAGTGTTAAAATGTCAAAGAAATGTATAACTCTCCATTTTTCGTATATTTTCGGTTGCTGTATGTTTCTATTCTTCTTTGATTTATTCTTGTTAAACTTTATCACAAGCTATGAGCATTTATATGAGGCCATCCTATAATCGGCGTCAATTGTTTTTTTCGTACCACACCAGTTGATGTAGAAACACAAAATGTTGTCCTTTTTAAAAATTGATTTTTACTCCCGTAAGAACATACATCGAGATGACTCCTAAACATTAAAATGATTGTATCAATCGCATAGTATGCGTAGAGATAAAAATGCTCTATTTCCATACATAATTATTGGAAACAAGTGCTCTCTTCAATAGAAATTAACTATATGTGATATGATATAATAAAATTTGATGTACACTAATATAACATAATATAACAAAATATAATATTATATAATATCATATAATATGATATGACTTACTTGACTTACTGACTTACTGCCGTCCACACCATCACTGGGATGTATGATGGCTTCTGTTTCACAACGGCTTACATCTTCATGTCTTCTGTTGGCCTAGTGGCTTTAGTCAGGGAGTCAAGTTGTCTGTCGTGCAGGCCGCCTTATATAAAATAATGTAAAATAATAATCTCATCACTTCCATTCCGACATACCAGGTCGTCTATACGAGCCAACGCCCACTCGTAGCGGCGCCATCGGTGGTAGCAAACCAAAGGTAGCTACGCCAGCCGTGGTGGAGAAGATTGAAAGCTATAAACATGAGAATCCAACCATCTTCGCTTGGGAGATCAGAGATAAACTCGTTGCAGATGGTAAAAAGTTTCTACCTACTTTATTTGATCGTATACTGCCCGATTAAAGAGAAAGTTGGGAAGACGTGAAAAATAATTTGTGAGAGTTATCATCATGCAAATGTGAACATCAGATTAAAAAAAATGTTCCCTGAAAACAAAGCTCTTCAAATGCCTTAATATTCTAAATATGGCATGTAACAGCATAAAAAAAACGGGACGGATTTTTATATCACATGTTCGTGTAGTCCCATATACATCTTTCTGCGTTCAGTGCTTGTAACTTTACCAAGACTGGGCCAAATTTCTTATCATTTTGATGATTTCAGAACCTTGCAGTGCACACCAATACGTATATGCTAGATGATCAACCTTTTCTGGTCAAATATAACATCGTTCCTTTCACAATGCAATCGCATGACCAGAACTAGTCAACTTTATCTTTAAGTGTCAACAAAGTCACTTTTTATAATGAACAATAATTATACAAAATTAAACAAAATTATCAATGATAATTTGATTTGATTTGATTTAATTTATTTATTTCTGTTTGATTTTCTTTTTCTTTTGCATTTTTACAAATATATAACAAACAAATATTGCAAATGTACACATGACAAAAGAATATATGTAGAATAAAGTAAGGCTGGCTGTAACTAATCGAAAACATCAAACAGGAGGGTTGACAAAATAAGCAAAGCTTGATAGTATGACTACCCTCAAATAATGATTTGCGATATTTTTTATTTTTGTTTAATACAAACTAGTTAACTTGCCTTTTCTAATTACTTGTGCAGACGTCATTTCATCGTTTAAATACCTTAGTTGATGCACTATGCAAGAACTGCATAGGATTAACACTGTCTATAAGTTATTCAATTTAAATGTTGATTAGAATGGAGATAAAATGTATTTTCTGATTGAATATAAGTCGATGGTTATGTTACAGGGCCCATGTATATTGTGAATAGACTTGGATATTTAAAAAAAACATTTGTTTTGTCATTTTGTAACTGTGTCTCTTTTTTTCTTTTCTTCTTCATTTAAAGGAGTATGTACAACATCCACTGTACCAAGCGTGAGTTCAATCAACCGCATATTACGTAATCGAGCAGCAGAAAGAGCGGCGGCCGAGTACGCACGCGCAACGGAACAGGCGTATCTTCGCGCGTATCCCGAACTATGGTCTGGCTGTCACGGATCCCAGGTTAGTGACCTTTTACCTTTCAACTTTAATTTTAAAAAATACCAGCTTCCTCTCTGAAAACGCCCATTTTTGGAGTATGTTTGGTGTCCAGTGAAAAAATGTATTGTCTATTTAGAATTTAATGATAATAACAAGATCTAGTCCAAGTCGTTTTTTGTTTATACACATTTGAGGCCTATTGTCTTTGTTAAAGCAGTTTTATTGAGTTGAATGCATTGTGAATATTTGAACGTTACTGATGAAATCACATTAGACGTTTCGAATTGTAAGAAAGTGCATATATACAAATGTTTATCGGATTGATATTGTTATATCAACATGGAGCAAAATCAAGTATGACTGCAGGAAATGTGTGAAATTTTGTGCTTTGAAACACTATTTATAAAAATTTGAAGAGAAAAAAGAGAGGAGCGAAATTATTTCTTGAAACCGATGTTATGTAATTGAGATATTCAAACTGTGAGAAGAAGTTATCTAAACTGTTGATTTTGTCTTCTTTCCTACCTTAGCTTTTCAACCCGTTATCTGTGGCACACGCTCTGAGACTGGATAAGATTCAGAAAACGCCATCTACGTTTGAAACCAGTCATTCATCTCCAGGATTACCTCTCCAAAGGGGATGCTGTTCCGCTTCCCCTCCGATAGATACAAACTTCGGATCGACAGATGCAGGTTAGGAGACAGTTTTGACAAGTATATTAAGAAAGAGAAAAATGTTTATACTTGAATTTTGTTCATTACATTTATTTGAGCTTAAAGCCCCTCTGCACTAGTTTGGCCAGAAGGGATTATACCTCCTGCATGGTCACTGACAGGTGGTTATCTCATCAAATCAGCTCTAAATTAACATAAGGAAAAAAGGATCATGTGGGACCAATGGTCACCAATTAGGCATTGTTTGCCATATAGAGGGCGCAAGTAAATATAAGTAGTGCAGTGGGGCTTTAAGTGATGTAGAGCTCGTAGCTATATATACATAGCATTGCTAAAACAGTTCCCCATTGCCAGCATAATATAGCGTAAATTATTTTAAAAGATAAACATATTTATATACAGTATTACGATTTTATAAAAGATCTGTAGAGTGTTTTTGCATTTCATTTGACTTTCTTATGTTTATCTGTGATTTCATTGATGTCAACTATGAAAATGATAATGACACGAATGCAATGGAGATGGTACGAATTTTAAGCAAATAAGAAATTACACAATGAATACAATCTTATGATGCATGCTATTATAAAGGGGAATATTATGAGGAATGATGTTGTAGGCCAATATTATTATGTGAAACATGAAGAGGTAGAAAAAGAGGGTAATACAGAATTTGATTAATTGTAGAATAACAAGTTAGGCCTACGAGAAGACAAACATATTTCTGACGTGATCAAAGTTTGTGTATTACTACAGTAATTACTATTACTAAATACGCTGTGTTCAATGCTTACGAATGCTCTGAAACTATTTTAATAATAATAATGATACTTTGTTCTTTTATAGCGCATTTCATGTCTGTTGACATTTCAAAGCGCCTTACAATATACATATATATAAAATATAACAAGATCATAAAAGAAAGATGAGTAAACATAAGAATATATAGAAAACAAGGAAGTTCTTACAAAGAGAAAAGCTACAACATTACTTATCCTTTAGTATGATTGATATGCTAATTTGAAAAGATGAGTTTTGAGTTTAGATGATGAATACACAATATATCTGTAAAGCGCTTAGACACATCGCTGTATCGATGTATTGGGCGCTATATAAAAGTGGAATATTTATATATATTTTTTTGAAGGGCTATCACAGTTTGATAAGTCACGAGGATAAATCACTTAGAATATTGTTCAGTTACAAATATAAAGTTTACTTCACATTCTATACATTTACAAATTCTACACACAAAGAAATGAAGGTACAAGTCTGCTACAATAGCAACACCCTCTGCCAAATACGCGTAGATAGATACAAATCTGCACCCCAATTGCACCCTTATTTCTTAGTCTGTACATTCAATTTGTTCATCAGAATCATCACCGTCGAACACCGAATCGAGGGACGTATTAAGTCAGAGCGTGATCAATGATGTCAAGATGGAAGATCCCTCAGCCGACGTCGCCTTCGCTCCTCCACCATCCTCCTCACATCTGACTTCATCGTCATCTCTCATGTCGTCATCATCGCCTTCCTCGTCGTCGTCGTTCTCGATGGATGATTTCGTCAACATGAGTCTTCTGGATTGCCATAATGCAGCAGCCGCAGCCGCAGCAAAAGAGGTAAATATTTGTGATGATGAGCGATTTTCTTTTTTATAGGGAGAAATCAACAATTTTTTTTTTCTGTTAACGTAAGGGATTTCATACTGACATTGAAATTAACAGTTGTTTATTATTGCTTTAAAATTGATGCAAATAATGCTGTATAGCGATTTCATGACTGCCTCTCAATTCGTTATCATTAGAACAGTATAGATTATGGTCCATTTTAATATCAAATCCATTTCGACCAGATGTTAAGGAAGTAGGCCTATTCATCACATTTTTTTGATTACAAGTGCTTCATTGATTTCATATTTCGGACCATAAGTCAATATTTTACTCGGGGATGAATTGTAATGAATAATCACAAAACTATAGCTCTATTGTCAGTTGAGAAAAATGCCTTTAAAACTAAATATCAGAGGACCACGCCCAATTTATAATTGCAGTTGTTATTAGGGTTCAAGATGTGCAACTATTCGTGGTGAAAGATGACTCTTCTATGAAGTGGGCCTATTTGTGGACAGGGATAATAATTATGAGATACTTTAGATGTGATATATTTTCTACAGTGATATTTGTTCATTTCTTTGTTTTTGGAGTTCTAGTACTTATTCTTTTTCAATTCTTGTTATTATTGTTTGTCACATCAGATGTCAATGGCGGCAGCAGCGGCCTCTGCAGAACGCAAGAAACTTAGACGCAGCCGCACGACGTTTACACAAAATCAACTGGCCGTGTTGGAGAGCGATTTCGAAAAGACACACTACCCCTGCGTGAATACGAGAGAGGAGCTGGCGACCAAGACTAGCCTCTCGGAAGCCAGGGTACAGGTGAGAGCCTGTTTGGGGCTCTTTTCTTTCTTTTAAACCTCGGAAGACTTACTGGCCCGAATTCACAAAGGAGGTTTGTCGACAAACCGAGGTGTATGTACGTCATTTGTATGTACGTCATTTGTAAAAACGCTTCGAAACGCGTCATATGACGCACGAAAACCAAGGTTTGTCGACAAACCTCCTTTGTGAATTCGGGCCACTGGGTATAGACTTTGAAGGGGGGATACCCAATTGTCTGAAAAAAAATGAAAAAAATGATTTGCCTCTGTAGAGGCAGATAAAACGATTCTCCTTTCAAGAATTAGCTTGGGCTATATATTATGGTAATCATCCTAATTACAGTAATAGATATTCCTTTTTACCGCACAGATGGAACGCATTTACTTCTATTTACTTCTACAAATTCTGAATATCTCCATTATGACCCAAGGCAGACAAATGAATATAGCAATTTACTCATTTAGTAGCGACAATTAAGAGAGTGGAATGTTTTTAACCCTTACTGTGCTTTTGCTGCAATTTCGCACAGATTACACTCAATATCAGGGTCAATTTAAGTGAAAATGCTGTTCAGGCCAATACAAATGGATAAAAGAGCAACCGCACCGTTTCTACACTTGTTTCTTCTCTAACCATCAAGTCAAGAGCCAATTGTGAAAATGTATACAATAAGCAAATGAAAGGAGAGCAGCATCTTTGGCATACCCTGCAAAGAATATTTCATCCATGATTTCATCTTTGTCTTTTCACTCTTGGCAGGTTTGGTTCTCGAACCGTCGTGCAAAATGGCGTCGACACAAGAAGATGCCATCTACGTCCATCCCTCACCAGGTCTCTCACGCACACTTGCCTCGCATGCCTCTGTCTTCCGCCTCCACATCGATGGCAGCGGTGGGATTGCTTTCCCATCCCTACTACCAATTCTACAGCGCCCTCCAACGACCAGAATCCTTCAAGCCTATCGAGCTGGGAGGCTCCAAAATGCTCAAGTCCTCTCGAGTGACGTCAGCTTTCCAACCGGTGACGTCAGACATGGTTAGGCCTTCCATGAATTCGTCTTCCTAATTCTAAAATATCTTCCAGTTTAAGGAATTATGTGTGGCCTTCCTTTTGGTGTCTTAAAGGGGCACGTTGCCGCTAGTGTATTTATCGGAACATGCCATCTGCGTAAGAGCCGTATTCTGTTGGTGTCAATAGGCAGTTATAGCGCCGTCCGCCAGCGCGTACGTATTTAAAGCGCCCTCTGGAATACGGGGAACATGCCACTTTAAAACGACTATACCTGTGTACATAAAC
>JAVYIG010017544.1:0-25608 GCA_035222895.1 Strongylocentrotus droebachiensis | reverse complement strand
CCTTCAATTATGAATTATCAAAAAATATAAATTCTGTAGATATGCGACCATGATTTGTACGTCCCTTGAGAAAGCAATGCAGGAATGAACTAGGGGCATGAATGACCTGCCATAGTTAAGTCCAACTTAAAGTCGATCTCAGTCTTTCTGAAACACGTAACCCCAGGCTTGCAGCTAGACTAGGAGCTTACCTAAGGGAGGGCATGACCCCTGGGAGAGCAGGATGTCATCCAGAGCGATATCACCTAGGTTACCATCCCCTACACTTGCAGAGAAGACGAGCTGAAAGTCGTCTGACAAGTCGATAGGAACGCGGGCAACGTTCCACTCCTTACCGAGGTCACCCGTTATTGTAAAGAGATTGAAAGAGAACGCTCCGTTTCGCTGTTTGGACGGAGAAGAGGAAGATAGAGAGAAGTGAGAATAAAAGATACTGAGTGGAAGAGGAAGCATGAAAAGGATTTCTCATGCTGTGACCTGCATTCATTTAGGTAGCCTTCTTATGAGTCATGAGATGAGAGAATACAATTTTTTTTTTTTCACTTCTTGCCCGTTTTTTGAGAATTATTGTACTGATTTTGATATCGTAGACTTCAAACATCAAATCCCCTCACCCCACTTTCCAATTCACGGATGTTTCTCTCTCTCTCCCTCTTTGTGTCGTCATGCATTTTTTTGTTTCTTCGTATTCATATATCAATTCATATCCTCTTCTATCCTTTCCTGTTTCTTGTAACAAGAACCTTGTATCAACACCACCACCACCATCATCATCATCATCACCATCACCACCATCACCACCATCATCACCATCATCACCAACACCATCACCACCACCACCACCATCATCACCATCACGTACCACCACCACCCATCATCACCACCAGCCATCATCATCATCACCACCACCACCATCATTATCACCACCACCACCACCATCATCACCACCACCATCATCATCATCACCACCGCCACCATCATCACCACCATCATCACCACCATCATCACCACCATCATCACCACCACCATCATTACCACCACCATCACCACCACCACCATCATCATCACCACCACCACCATCATCATCATCACCACCACCACCACCATCATCATCATCACCACCACCATCACCACCATCACCATCACCACCACCCCCACCACCCACCACCATCATCATCACCACCATCACCACCACCATCATCATCACCACCATCATCATCATCATCATCACCACCACCACCATCGTCGGCATCATCACCGTCACCACCACCACCACCACACCACCACCATCATCATTACCGCCATCATCATCACCATCACCATCACCATCACTATGGCACCACCACCACCACCATCATCACCACCCACCACCACCACCACCCACATCATAGTTACCTTATAGAACATGCTGAGTGTGCCTATATTAGCGCCATACATATAGTAGTAAAACTGAACGCAGTGTACTCCTGCACCCGGGTACATGTGCGTCATCAGCCATGCTGTCGACCCTGGTGTTCGGTTATCTGCTTCTATGTATGCGTAGTAACCTAGCAGATAAAAAAAAATGATTATAAGTCAACCGCCGCAGGACTATTAGTATTCATATAAAGATATTATATCCTATTTCTTGTATTTATAGTGTGTATGCGTGTGTCTGCGTATGTATGTGTGTATGCATGTATGTAGCTACAAGGAAAATGCCGAAGTCCTGTGACAAAAGAACAAATGTATTTTCAGCTTCAAATGACAAGAGGCAGGGTCACAAATACAATAAAAACAAATATAAGAAATACAGTAACAAATACAGTAACGAAGTAGTAAATACAAGAACAAGAAACAAAAATCTAAACAATGACGAGAAACAAGGACAATATTGAAGTATTTAAAACAAAGAATGCAACTATGATATTACAATTAATGAATTGTCAGTTAATCAGTAGAATGATGTTATAAAATACAATCAATGCAATTAATATAGGCATACCAGGTGCTTTCTACCATCTCTTCTTTCTTTTCTCTCTCTCTCTCGCTCTCTCTCTCTCTCCCTCTCTCTCTCTCGCTCTATCTTTCTCTATATATACAGTCACAAACAAACGCACACTCTCACTGGGCACAACCAAAGACATAAATGTATATTCAACTCATTGTCCCTGCTCGAGATGCGTACCTGTCATTGTGCCGGTCGTATGGTCTATGTATGGACCAGTGAGGCGGGTGGGCGTCTCTCCAAAACCAACCGACCAATCAAAATCATCATAGAGATCCTCCTGTAGATATCCGCATGCTGTTAGCCCATTCTCAAAATCACAAAAGTTTTCTACCAATAAAAAAGAAAGCGAAGGTTAATCAGTAAACTGTATATTATAACACCTTTTTAAACGACGGCATGAAGAGAATGCGGAAATTCGTTAGTATAAACCTAGGGTTGAGCCAGGAAGCAAAAGTGACTCGGTAATATTGCCTCAGATTCCGAAACAAAATACTGGCTTTATATCATGCTTCAGATATACTTATAAACCTTTAAGTCAGTCAGGAATCTCATGACTTTTACAAGCCGATCGCCTGTCTGATTATCAAATTATTTATGATTGAAAATCGTAATTTCATTTTTCGTTTTCCTAACGGTTTTTTATAACACTACAGTCTATTGGAAAATAAGTATGGTAAAACGGGTCTTTCAGTTTTACTTTTTTGGGGCACTTCATGATCATTATTTTTGAAGCGCAATTAAATTAGGGCTTCAATATTAGACCATAGCACAGACACTAATAACACATAGGGCCGTGAATCTTACATTTTACATTGTTAAACGATGCCTTTAATGTAACTCATACGCCATTTGCACACGAGGCCTCATTTCAAACCAATTTGTTTGTTGCATGGCGCGTCAAAGACTGTGCTAGTCAATGACGGAGGACTGTGTCAAGTAAATAATGTCATGTGTTCACCGGACATCATGTGTGTTACAAGAGTGGTCATTTACGACTGCTCTAGTGTAAAGACTGAGTCAGCTAGGGAATCGTAAAAAAGTGATTGCGAAATGAACAGTTTAAACATTGTGGAGGATTGACCGGTATTGTCTCCACGGGCTTGAATAACGCGGGGAAGAACGCAAAATATTAATAACGCCTCGCGCGCAATGCGTATTGCATCTTACCTGCTTGACAAGGCTGGTTATCGACCTGTATATCATCGATAGCCATATCACACGTCACTCCACCGGTCATTATCCCTTCAAACATCACCTGAAAAGATTAGCCAATCAAATAATTAAGCATTGTGCTTTCTGCGTGTCCAACATGTGGTTTGGACGAGATAAAGTACTCCATATAAAATATTTTAACAGCTTTGATAGGTAGCATTACAATAAAAAAAAAAACTGTATAAATTGCAAGGAGTGTACGTCAGGATTCGTCGTAACATGACGTAGAAGTTATTATCAATAAGGATAATGTTTTTCACAAACCCTAGCTCTTCTCTCCGTTTACAAAGGGTGAAGGAGGGGTTCCATTTTATTTGCATGTATATATTACTATTCTGCTTTATATACGTAACACATTGAGAAATATACCCTAATTGAGTTCACTGAGCATCTTAAACGTCGTCTGGATAATGAGTTCGTTTTGACAATATTCAATTCAATTTATTTTCACTTTAAAAACAATTTACAAAAAACATATACATGTGAATAATAGTGGCGGGATAATTAAAAGCACTAATTGGCTCATTGAAAAAGTATACTCATAACATATTATACATTGTAAGAAAATATCAACAATTATAACAGGAAAAGCATAACAAAAACATTAAATTAAAATGTAAAACAATTGATAAGGAAGAAAAGATAGGAAACATCAAGAAATATTCATCATTTATCTACTTCTATATCTTAAACTAATGAATTAATGTTTTACCTTCATGGTCTCTGTACTAGCGGCTAAGTTCATCTTGAATGGTTGCCATTTGTTCCCTTGTGTGCCTGACCTCGTCCACACTAGCCCGCCTTCAGACGTGTTCACATTTAGCGTACCCATCTCACTCCCATGCATGTGATACCAGAAGGTCAAACATGAAGTGGTAGCAGGTGTGAACTCGCCACTGATCAGTCGGGCCGTGTCTCCACTAGACCGAAAGTCGCCCTCAGTATACATGTACCAACCAGCATTGTCTAGCACAAGTAAAATTCAACGTAGTATGTAACATTATTACGTATTTATTGTATTTATCATTCCGATGACTCTGGGCATTAGTGCTAATGCATTATTTCATTGTGTTTTAAATTCTCTCCTTTAAATTACGTCTTTCTTTACTGGTACTGTTTTTCATCTACATTACTTATTTTGTCCAGGAACCTATATTATACAAGCACTGCTTTTTAATACGTTCCTCACATTCGACCTAATCTATTATATGAATTGAGAATCATTGAGATGTGCTCATTTATACTAAAATTGTATCTTATATATTTTTTTTCTATGTATGTTTATATTTTCTGTAAAATGTGGAACAATAAAAACTTAAAAACTTAAAAACTTGATGTATTTATCCCCTATTCTTGTTCGAGGTTAGGAAGTTGTCCTGCCCATGTAAACATAACGCTTTGCTATGTTATCACTCTATCTATTAAAGTATGTAATTACTCTATTAGATTAAGCCACAGTTCTGATCTTATCAGTAGTCCATAACCTAAGTTCAATATTTGAACTAATATAAAACAGACAGGCCTCTGTGAACTACAGTGATGCTATCATGTTAATCTCTAATAAGACAATATCGTCTATACAGGATTGTTCTTGAATTTCTACTTCTATTATTAAAAGGGTGTACTTACAATTGTCATATTTTCAGATGGATGCCTTTGAAGAACTATTGTTATAACCATCACAAATCTAAAAGGGATTTTCTTTCCTTCCAGTTTTCAACAGCACTTTGCTTGATTATGGCATATGGTTTTTGCAGGTTGCAAGGATCGTCAGAAAGAGATTCACTTGTTTCCCTTCTCGGTTAAATCAAGCAATATAAAATATTTTGTCTTATTCTCAAACTTAAATGTACTCTGGAAAACTTATTTTATGATGTACATACTTATCACTAATACATGTATAATTAATTTGTTCTATTATATATTGTAGTACTGTATGGTTTATATACGTCATTTAATTTGTGGATATTTAAGTGGAAAAATAAATCAAATTAAATCAAATCAAATCAAGTTACAGAACTGACTTGAACATATAAAATATACTCTAGATAAAATAGGGATTCTTACCAATAGCACCTAGATGGGTGTGGTCGGTATCAGGACCAGTATCAGGGGTGTCTGTATACCCCCGTCTCCTGATCCACTCAAAGTCTCCTTCACTGTCATGGGTGTAGCTACATAACCCTCCCTCGAAATCACAGTTAGCCGGACCAGCGGGTATGATGACAGGTGGTACGGTGCTAGGTGGGGCAGGGGTAGAGGGTAGAGGTGGACCAACCTCAGCACCGTATGGTATAACTGTGTAAACAATCAAATGAAATGTAGATGTGATAGGCACAATTGGATTCCAGACAATTCTAGTTTGTACCTATACATGAATTTAAATCTGTCCTTGTTACTATATACTCTATCCTTTAGGGTTATGAATAAACATTATAGTATGAATAGTGATAACAAAGTAAACAAGTATATAACCAAATCTATGTCAAATATTACAGGGTTACGATTAATTGAAACGAATCGCTCTCCAGTCAATCGTAATTGTTATTAAAACCAAGACGTAATTAGCGTCCTGTTTTCATGTTACTTAAAATCATTATTTAATCTAAGAGAATATGGAGAGATACCGCGTAATAAGTAATTTATGGGAAAAATACTTTTCACGGGTTTGCACAATTACAAATATCCATTTTTTAAACTGGAAAAATATTTGTAAAGCATTTACTCTCTATACGTGGATTGAGAGTGGCGAATGTAGATTGGTGTCTTATAGACGTTAGGAATAAAAATATAGCACGAAACTGCAACAACAACAAATGAAATTGGTTATTTTACAAACCTGGACATCCATTGTCTTTGATTGCAATGTCATCTATTGCAAGACTGCCGACAGAAGATGTCCCAACTTCGCCTTGGAAGATGACCTGCGGTAAAACCACAGAAAACATTTTAAAAACAAGTATAATGTTACACGCATTAAGACCTAATTAGTTTAAACGCAAATGGTAATACAATTAAAAAGAGCTATCTGTTACATAAGCATATAAAATTATTTCCTAATGACCAGATATTTCATTAAAATGTTAATGGTCAAAACTATGAATCACAAGAATATCGTTAACTTCCGCAAGAAAAAAAAAACTTAGTTGGTGGTATTTGTACATCCATGGACCAACCAAGTGTGCAGAATATTTAAACTTACTATAGGCTGGATATATCATCAACGCAGAGACGACAGTATCTTTATCTTTTTAATTTATACTGGGAATCTCGCTCAAGAAGTCTAGCTTTGCTGAGATTCCCTATTTTCCCTCAGTCAGTTAAATAAAACAATATAAAATATTTTGTCTTATTCTCAAACTTAAATGTTCTCTGTAACTTATTGTATTACGTACATACTTATCAGTATTTCGTTCCTTGTATAATTAATTTGTTGTATTTTATATTGTAAAACTGTATGGTTTATATATGTCATTTTAATATGTGGATATTTGAGTGGAAAAATAAATACAAATCAAATCAAATCAAATCTAGATACCTACCCAGAAGTCCTTGTCCTGCGAAACAGCCACTTGACCATAGTTCCACTTTGACCCTTGAGTACTGCCCACCAACCAGCGGTCAATATCACCATCCTCATTGGTCCGTTGAGTGACCTGGAGTGACCCCACATTGACCCCTTGGAGGAAGTACCAGAAGGTCACACATCGTCGTGTCCCAGGGTGCATTGGGGTCCGGGCAGAGGAGAGGCGGGTCATCCTGCCGGGACTCTCACCGCCAACGTTCATGAACATGTAGTGACCTGGTGAAATAATGTAAAGGTTAGGAGAAAGTCAGTGCTTTAAGTCTATTTACAAAAGCTTTGTTGGAAAATAACTTAAAAAGAAAAGAACAAAATGAAGACTTCTTCATATTTTGATTTACTTATTAAATTTTCGTTTACAGATAGAAGAAAATATTAGAAAACCATGTACATCCCTCCAGAAATGGAGGCAAATGCTAAAAGAGTGAATGTGTTTATGTTATGATGAAAAATTAAAGAAGACCTAATATGGTTATTTTACAACAACAAAAAAGTATATTTATTACGCACCCCCTCTCTCTCTCCCGCTCCCTTCCTTTCTCCGTGCTTCTAAATTCTTGCAATCTTTCTACCCGACACCCATTCTCTCTGTCTTTCTGTGCCATAATCCTTTGTTTGCTTTGTTTTTTCGTGTCTTTATCCTCCTCTCTGACAGTTTATGTCTCCTCCTCTCTTTATGTCTCTTCCTCACTTTCTTTGTCTCATTCTCTCTCTCTCTCTCTCTCTGTTTCTTTCTCTCTCTCTCCCTTTCTCTCTCTCTCTCTTTCTCTCTCACTCTCTCTCTTTCTATCTCTCTCTCTATCTCACTCTCCCTCTCTCTCTATCTCTCTCTTTCTGTTTCTCTCTCACTGGTATACACCTTACCTGCAGCGTTGTCTAGAGTATGATCGAAAGTCGGTCCAAGTGTTGTATCGCCTTGTTGCCTCACCCAGTCAAAATCATCTGTATCAGCTTCATTGATCCATGTACACATATCACTCTCGAAGTTACAGTCTCCTAAAAACATACAAATGATATATCGGTGATTACCAGTGATATTTCTTCTCCTTCTTCTCCTCTTCCTCTTCTTCTTCTGCTTCTTATCCTCTTGTTTGCTTCTTCTGCTTCTTCTTCTTCTTCTCCTCGTTTCCTCTCCTCCTCATTCTTTTTCCTTCTTGTTGTTTTTCTTGTTTTTCTTCTTCTAATTCGTCTTCTTCTCCTCCTTCTCCTAAATTCTTCTTCTATTTCTTCTTCCTTTTTCCTTTTCCTCCTCCTCCACCCTCCTCCCCAAGTCTTCTCCATCTGCTCGTATAGTGCTTAACAAAATTGGGTTACATGAATCACCACTACGTACAATTACTGAAGTAATAATTTATCATTGAATTGTGAATACATTATTTCATATGATATAAATAATTGAAAATAATCACGGAATATGATATACACATACACGTAATGTTAATGTGTGGTAACAATAATTATCAGAATAGTACACTGGTCTGTTATTAGTATGAACCCTCGTGCATGAAACTTATTAGCTCGGTTTAAAGCCGAATCTTACGATATATATATAGAGAGAGAGAGAGAGAGAGAGAGAGAGAGAATGAAAGAGAGAGAGAAAGAAAGAGAGAGAGAAAGAAAAAGAGAGAGAAAGAAAAAAAGATTGAAAGAAAGAGATATAGAAAGAGAGAGAAAGAAAGGGAAAGAGAAAGGGAGAGAGAAAAAAGTGGGAGAGAGTGAAAGAAAGAGAGAGGCAGATAGGCAGATAGTGAGACAGAGAGACACATACGCATACGCTTGTGTAAACGTTATAAACGATGTAAATATGTTCATGTTTATGCAGGGCCCCATGGAAGACCACTACTTGTAGGTGAATGGGCTACCCTGTCAAAAGATTAGAAATAAATATTTAAAAAAAAATAAAAAAAATAGAGAGATTGTAAAGGAAAAGGAATTCAAAAGTTCAACAATTTTAAATGATACATTATTCAACACTCTTGGATACATATTCACGTAGTCTGATTATCAGACCTTAGAACACTGACCTTGCTCCTGGCATGTATTATCCGATACGATCACATCATCGATAGCCATATCAGATGTATCTCGACCAATGATGCCTTCAAACACAATCTAAGGTGTCGGTAAAGAGATACGCAAATATTAAAAACTAAATAACATCATATTATTGTGTAGCTTTTCTCAGTATAGTTAGCAATATAGGACAGTAAACAAACAATACAAACATTGGAGGACCAGGGACAAAATAATGTAACTGAAAATGTAAATAGCGAAGCGCTTTATATATTAACAGATAACAGGTGCAATTTCCAATCAAACTTTAAACTTGAAAAGGGTTGGGGTTTGACTTTGAGTTTAATAGAGTTAGTACGTACAACTTGCGACTAAGTGACATTGGATTCAAGACCTACCAGCTGAACCAGGGGAGCACGTGGGCATACTTGGAAGAAGAAAAACGTGAGAAGAATTTACAAATCTTCCCGCTACTGATGGGCTATTGCATTTGATATTCGGGGTGCTCTAAAGCCCTTCCGTACTAGTTTAGCCAAGGTGTATTAGACCTCCCTGCAAGGTTGCTGACAGGTGGTTATCTCTTCAACTCAGCTCTCAATTAACATAAGAACAAGGGGATCATGGGGGAACGACAGGTACCGATTAGGCGATGTTTGCTATAATAGAGGGCGCAAGTAGCTAAAAGTAGTGCAGTGGGGCTTTACATTCTCTACCCTAACCTGGAAATCTCCTATATCCGACGCGTCAGTCCTCGCCAAGCTCCAGGTGTCCCCTTGGTCACCTGACCTCGACCATACAGGCACGGATGTAGTGACGTCACCTCCACTCGGGATCACGTAGACATTTAGCGTACCCATGCTCTCACCCCACATGTGGTATGAAAATTCGATACAGTGACCCCCCTGCGCAGGAAATGGAGTGGTCCAAAGCTGCGCAGTGTCCCCGTCTTGGTTCGGGGATGAAGATTCGATGTACATGTAATACCCTGCAGAGAAGAGATCAGGGGGGCGTTTCACAAAACTTGTCATCAGTGACAAATGACAGTTTTTGTTACAAGCTACTAAAATCCTTGCTTCTGATTGGTTATCAGTAGATTTGTCACTGCTTTTTGTCATGTGTCTTTAAAAAAATGCTTTGTGAAACGCCCCCTACAATATGGCAAATGTGGTCTTTCTAAAGAAAAAATATCAGCTGAAAATGTCATATTATTCTGCGTTATCATTTTCGTTTTCTTCATCTCCTAATGTGTGGTTTAAATTGGGACATTGTCACAAATTGGTTCAATCTTATTTTCAGTAGCGCATCTAACATACTGATAAAGTGTATTTTTTGCACAAAAAAGAATATTATCGAGGTGAAGAAAATAGAAAATGAACTATTTGTGTCATCACTTTTGAAATAGAACATAATGTTTTAAGATGGAAATGGGAAAGAACGAACTCTGGAATGAGGCAAATCCTTACCTTCTCTAAATGGATTATAAATGAAAAATGAAAGTGAACAGGCTTTTCTCTTTATGTGAAATTCAATTCTTTCAATTTATTCACTCATTAAAACCACATAAAATGTAAATACACAAATATAACATTACAATCATCATGACAATAAATACAAGTAGAGCTTGGTTTGAAAATGAGTTGGGACAAATGAAATATCAGCAATATTGCAAATTTCATCCCTACATTGAAATCAAGAAAATTTTAAGTTTCTTTACCCTCTAAAAATCGAGGGAAAACAAATACGATACAACCCCAATATCGGATGTTTGGTACAAAAGACAGCTTTGACGGTACAATGGCGACGATGGAATGAAAAGGTAGATAGAGAAAGGGGTGAGAGAAGGGCAAGGAAGTGCAAGAATGAGAGAGAGAGAGATAGAGAGAGAGAGAGAGAGAGAGTGAGGAACATGATTATTTCAAACTAATATAAGGTGTTGACTATACCTGCATCAGTCCCATATGTATGATCATTCGATGGCCCGGTGTTAGCAGTACCTGTCTGACCTCTGACCCTGTACCAGTCAAGGTCATCGGTCACGTTCTGCTGCCAGTACCCGCAGAGGTCAGGATTCTCAAAGTCACATTCAGACAGGGATGGGATAGCTGAAGGCGCTGGAGTGACTACAACTGGTTAGAAGAGATTTTTTTAGAAATATTAGTATTTTATTTCTTTTTATATGATTTGTTTTGCTTTGATTTGGTTAGATTTAGTTTTAATTTGTTTTGAATTCATGTTATAAAGGTCACGTTGTGATAAGGAAGGGGTGATTGTGGTGCTGGAGTGACTACAACTGGTTATAAGAGTTTTTTTTTAATTATTAATATTTTATTCCTTTTCATTTTATTTCATTTTATTTCATTTTATTTTATTTCATTTCATTTCATTTCATTTCATTTCATTTCATTTCATTTCATTTCATTTTATTTCATTTTATTTCATTTTATGTTATTTCATTTTATTTCATTTTATTTCATTTTATTTCATTTGATTTCATTTTATGTTATTTCATTTCATTTCATTTTATTTCATTTTATTTCATTTTATTTCATTTTATTTCATTTTATTTCATTAGTTTGATCTTTCTTTGCTTTGATTTGAATTGATGTTAAAAATTATATTGCAACTTATATGGCGCCAAATCCACTCCGTGGAGTGCTCGAGGCGCATGTAGAAATAATTAAGAATCAAACAGAAGCGTTTTTTACATAATTTTTAAAGGAATCAGAGGTTATACACTTTTCCATATTAAGGTATATAGGACATGCAACGGATTTACAAGGGAACCGGAAGTGGATGAGCGTAAAGAACTCGCGGTCACATGAAGGTCACATTCAAATAAGAAGGGGATGCTTGAGGATGCTGGAGTGACTTCAAGTGGTTTAAACCCGCCCCCCCCCCCCCCCCACTCAGGTTTCGAAATGACCGCACGCGTGTTGCCAAAATGTCCTTTTCGTAACAAAGGAAAAAGGTCGACCCGTATTGACTTTACACACCGGACTTTTGCTGAAAAGGGGGGGGGGGGGGGTGCTGAAAAAGGCTCGTATACAAAAGAAAAAGGTCGAGCCGTATTGACTTTACACACCAGACTTTTGCTGAAAAGGGGGGGGGGTCGGTTGGAACACGCATATGCGTACCCTAAATAACACTGAGTGGGGGGGGGGGGCCGGGGGTTTAAATAGATTAAATAATCAGTTATTTGATTCAAGGTTTTAGAAGCCACATTCAAACAAAGAAGGGGTCGTGGGAGGCGTTCGACAACTACAAATGGCAACTCATACAGAAATTATTTCATTATTTAGTTTCATAAGAGTGGTGTGGTTTTAACAAAAGTTTTAATGTTTAAACTTAATTTTTTTTTTTAACTCCACATAGTATTGATTATGGAGATTTATTGAAGAAGTTGTCTAAGGAGAGAATTACAAAGAGTCCGCATCGCTGCTCGCCTCATAATCTATCGATTATGAGGCGTATGGTTGCCTGAACCGTGGTAGCCTCAGAATACTCACAAGGCCCAAACTTATTAGGACGTGATTTTAATTTAATTCTTAAAAATTATGTCATTGTTTTAAAACTGTCTGATATAGGATTTTAACGTTTTGCCTCTTAATCATTTCGTATATCAACCAAAGCTATTTAAAACTGCCAATTGCTTAGATATGACACCAGTTGCGGGTTTTCAATATCAGTGGTGTACCTTGGGGTCCTGCTATAGCACACTCATTCAGAAAAAGCTCAACGGTCTGAATTTGACCACCTGGACACAGGTCAGAGTCTATGAGACCCAAAAGATCAATGCATGATTATTCTATTTTGTGGGGTTACTATAAAATGCTGTACAAGTAATTTATGTTTTAATGAAGTTATTTCCTCCGAACTTATGATTTTATTTTACGAATTTAAACACTATACTTACTTTCCGGGCAAAATCCGTTTGATAAACTGACGTCATCAATAGCTGTATCGCCATAGTCAGTTTTGTCCAGATAAGCTTCTATTGTGATAACAAACGGATCTGAATCGGGTCGAGTAATATCAATCTAGAGAAAGAAAATTATAAATATAAAATTAACAATTACAAATCAGTTAGCATAGTTTTGCATCAGAAGGTGTTGGTGCGGGACAAACGCTCAGCACAGGACAACCTATCAAATCGGGAGGGGAGTGGGGGAGAGGGGGGGGGGGGGGTGAGAAGTCAAGGAGAACGTATAGGAGAACGAGAAGATACGCCACCCACACCCACACAAACGCAAACACACGCGCGCGCGCACGCACACGCACATTAAATCATTCTTACTACATGTATTATAGAAATATTATAGATGTATAGTCAAAGTAAAGCGTTTGCAACCTCACGTAAGATACATATTAAAGAGAACGTTGAGTTCTGGGAAGAGGTGAAAAATAATTTATGAGAGTTATCATTGTTATAATGCAAATGTGGAAGAACATCAGACACAAAATGTTCCCTGAACAGCATGGCTCTGCACATGCCTTAATATTCTAAATGTGGCATATAACAGCATAGAAATCGGGAATTGTATGCCACATGTTCGTGTAGTCCCATATATATATTTTTGTGTACAGTGCTTGCAATTTTACCAAAACTGGGCCCAATTTTTTATCAATTTGATGGTTCCAGAATCTTGCAGTACACACCAATACTTATATGCTAGATGATCATCCTTTTCTGATCGACTCCCCACCATTTCTTTCACAATGCAATCGCATGACCATAACTCAACTTTATCTTTAAATTCAAACTTCACTTCGATTTATTTATTCTCAGCAGGTGAAGTGAGCGGTTACAAGTTTGTAATGATTATTGATACACAACATTATAGGGGTGTGGACACGAGAGAAAATGATGTATCCAATAAGGGCGGGAGAGAGAGAGAGAGAGAGAGGCGGATTCGCAAATTGCATAATCATAACATTCAGTAATTATACACATAGGCCTATACCAGATATTAATTTGTACTAAATTTCAAATTAAAAGTTAAACCACACTTACTCTCTACATCTCATCGTTCGTACAGCGATACAACACATTCACTTACACTCATATCAAAACGTTTTCTCTTTCATTCCCAATTCCTTGAAAATAAAAGGCTGGCTTCAAATCAATTAAATCCCTTGTCTATGGAACAAACTCACTGTATTTATAAGAAATAGCACTTCACTTGATTACTTCAAGAAAACATTTGAAAAACCTATCTCGACAATTCTGTATTTGAAGAGCTTGATTCCAAAAGGAGCCAAATCCATATTTTAACAAAATTGAGTTTGAGAATTAAAATGATGATTTCCTACATGGGGACAAAATGCACTATATCACAATTTAAAATGTCGCCAGGAAGTATGAAAAAAATGTAGGTACAATATCAGTTTTCATTCCAAGAGGAGCTAAATCCAAATCGGTTTCATCGGTGTCCAGGGTGACACCTTTAACATAATATATACAACATGAAGGTACATGGCTAACGGGATAGTGGAGAAATTAAAAAAGGCGATTCATTCAGAAGTTCCCAAAGTGGATTTAGCTCCTTTTGGAATGAAACTCTTCATTTGTCTCTAGACTAAAGAACAGCGCATTGTATCCCCTGGAACAAGGTGCTATATCAATAAACAATTGTTATCATTATATCTTATACATGTTTACACAGTAATGGTAAATAATTATGTGTATATTTAACCATGTAAAACCATGCTTCACTCGAAATTATCCTACGTGGTGTTGTGAACTGTACACTGCATATTTTAATACTGCACCTTGTCAGAAATATGTTCTTCTAAATATTACGAGATATTTGTATATGAATATAATTATATACATGACATTAAAGCAGTTATTCCAAACCAAGCGCCAATTGATGTGCTATTTTGTGGATTTAGATTCTTGGTTAATGGAACTAGAAAGAGGGGGATGGCATTCACAAAAGATAAGGTAGTGCCTCTCTGCTCTAAGGAATAATGACATGTTAAAGAACGCACATATAATGTGTAAACCGCACAGTCACGCATTATAACAACTTTTGCTAAATACAATAAAAACTGACCAAACATGATGAATTTGCAATTTTGGGACTGTAACAAAATAACTTCAAGTTTTTATTTCTATTCAGTTCCGTGACAAGCTGTACGTCGATCGCCGAACACTTAGTCCTTCACCAGAATTTCAACTACTCAGCAGACTCCTTAAAGAATGCATGGTAAAAGCAATGTCAATATTAAAAAACACAAATAATATGGATAATATCAAGCCATTGTTTGTTTCCTATATCTGTGCGTTTTTTCTCTTTGTTTGTCATTACAGGAACTTTGAACTTGTATCTTGCAGATCTATTGTTCGACTCTACGTTTGTTAAAAGCAAAGAAAAGGAGAACTGATTAAACACTGACAGAAGCCCACATAATCGGTCTTAATTGCCATTCCAAATGGTTCATTTGCGATCTAGAATTTGTTTTCCTAGTTTGCCTATTGTCATTAGGTTGAATAATTGTGTAAAACAAACAAGTCGGATAAATATTGATTTTAAAGAGCGGGCTTTGATTTGTTTAAACTTGGAAATCGAATTAGTGTGGGCATTAAAAAGGAAATGTCTATAACAATAACTTATGTCATCACAAATATACGCAACTGTTGTGAACCACTGCCTATGTGTTTCTTCTGTGTTAATGGTGCTATATTCATTTGCACGCCAACAAATGAAAAGGTTAAATTTCACCAGCATTTGAAAAATAATATTAATTTAGAACTTCCCTCAAAACGAAAAGGCTTGAAAATGGAAAATAACGACCGTTATTTGTAGAATCGACTTTAGGGTTTGCAATCCTTTTAGTAATCAATCTGATATTCAGACCCTTCAGCCGAATGGTGTACGTTTTTGTATTGTTGCTGCGCATAGATTCAATTAGTATAATTTTGGCGATTACAAGAAGTGGGTAATTTGATGTAGACAAATGCTCATGTATAGGACTACCTTTACAGCTCATTTTATATTATTACGAAAGAAAAAATAAAGTCAGTCAGTCACTTAACAGTGTATGACAGTGAAGTCTAGAAATTAAACGGGTTTCCTTTCATAATTTGAATACTAGGACACTGCTGACGTTTACATTCCACAAATAGGACATAGTTACATGACATATTCATAATTCCTGCCCAGTTATACAGGATTTGATGTTGGCTGCAAATGGGATATAATATTGGAATGGGAGAATTCAGAAGTCAATGGATTATATATAACATGGTCACCAAATATGTTGTGATGTGGAATGGTTTGTGTGTGTGCCTGTGTGTGCACGTGCGTGCGCGCGCGTGCGTGTGTGTGTGTGTATATGCATGTGTGATTTTGGATAGATTATCATCAATAGGGTTACGTGGAAGTATGTCAAGAGACCTTTCTAGTATTACGACGTTCCTAATGTTGTTCTTTGTTTGAACTTTGGCACCTAGTTGTACGTGATTTTCACAACGTACTATAGTATATCTACAGCTCATTAAAGTAGGTTGACCTGGGTGGACAAACGATGCGTATATATATATCAATACTTATCATCAAAGTATGCAGAGTACAAGGGGGGTGTTTCACAAAACTTGTCATCAGTGACAAATGGCAGTTTTTTTTATAAGCTGCTGAAATCCTTGCTTCTGATTGGTTATCATCAAATTTTTCACTGATGTTTGTCATTTGTCATTGAAAAAAGGCTTTGTGAAACGGACCCCAAAACATTATGAATCAGTACAATTTGAGAGCTCTAAACGCGTAAAGTGTCATATCTGCGATCTAGTTGTGCGGTGTAATTTTCATTTTGGGAAAGATTTCACATGTTTATGGTGCTTAAATTTGAACACCAATATTGTTGTTTCAGTTGTTGTTGTTGATGCTAATATTGGTATTTGTTTTTGCATTCGTAGTATCATTGATATTAGTGTTGATTTAGTCACTCTGAACGTCGCCATCATCATCTTCATTTATTCTTGTTTTATATTGTTATTATGTTTTTTTGTTTTTTTTAACAGTGTTAAAATTTGATGATTTTTTGTTGTTGTTGAAATAAATCACGGATAACATCATACATTGTTATTATGTTCATTACTGTTATTGTTATTAATATTTAAACAAATCTCATTGAGATTTAATTGATAGTAATAAACACTGTGCATTGTTAATTTCACTTTTTTTCAGAAGCAATATTGAATTTCCACTATACTCCATAATAGTGCTTTGTCGTTGTGGCACACGCAAAGTCAAGAGAGGGCACTATATACAACGTCAATTGAATTAACTCATAGCCTGCCATAAGGCTGCATTGACGATACCGTTATAGTGTTTTGTACATGCGAGCGAGCCATTGCTTCGCTGTCTTGTGCATGCTTGCAGGTATTCTTAATAGCACTTATTGTTCATGCTCATATTGGACTGTGCTGTGTGTTTCGTAAGCGCTATTCATAGAACCATCGCGTTAATCAGATTATCTCAAATAAACTTGGCACGGGGGATTAGCCCTGTGGCATCAAAGCCCAGTTACGATGCCAAGACACCGCCACTTATCTTAAAACTATGGTGAAAAGAAGGATATAATATTCAAATGAGAAAAAATAGATAGTCGCATGAGAACAACACAATCAACAACAACAACAACAAACAAAAGCTCCCAATTTAAAGCTCATCAGTAGGCCTAATAGTGAAAAGGAGGGATTAGACCAATCTGCAAGGTAACTGGAAAGGTGGTTATATCATCAACTCAGCTCTCAAATAACATAAGAAAAAGAGAATCATGGAGGACCTTAATGCATGGTCACCGAGTAGGCATTGTTTGCTATATAAAGGGCGCAAGAAGCTACAAGTAGTGCAGTGGGTCTTTTACTATGAACATGACGAACAAAGAAAGCGGACAAAATATACAGTTCCTCATTCTACCCTGTGCTACTTATTTTACATAATAGCAGTGAAGGGATGTTCCTTTGTCTACCACAGCAATATTTGAGGGTAGAATGACGAACTGTATATTTTGTCCGCTTTCTTTGTCCGTCATATTCATAGTGTTTGATACTTACTCGTCCAAGATTCCATTGGTTGCCCTGATCACCGGTACGTATCCAGGTCTCATTCCCCACGGGTAACTCCCCGGTAGCTTTGGCCACGTACACCCTCAGCTCTCCGGTGGCTTTTCCATACATGTGGTAAAAGAACTCGAAACATGTAGTCCCGCCGGCCTGGACCTGGTCCTGAGGACTGACTAGACGGAACGATTGATACTTGGCAAATGGGTCGCTGGACTCCACGTAAAGGTATTGGCCATCTAAAAGAAATAAAAAGTTGGAAAAAGACAATCAAAGAACTGATTCCATATGCTTGATAAATCATCACTCGAATCTACATAATGGTACTAACCATCTAAAAAGAAGTAAGAAATGGGAACAAAAATACAATCAAAGAACTGATTCCAGCTTGGTAAATCATCACTCGAATCTACATAATGGTATAACCATCTAAAAGAAGTAAGAAATGGGAACAAAAATACAATCAAAGAACTGATTTCAGCTTGGTAAATCTTCACTTGAATCTACATAATGGTACTAACCATCTACAGAAATATGAAGTGAAATGAAAGATAATCTTTTAGATTGATTTCCGTTGAAATATTCTGGACCTAATTGAATTGAAAAACTTAGTGCTTTTCGCAAAACAGTCGAATCGTTTCTTTTTTGTAATGTTCTGTTAGAATGCCAAAAAGTGTTTTGGAAACGAATTGTTACACTTTTTTGCTATAATATGAAGAAACGAGTGTGTTTAAATTCAAAACTCTTTGTAATAATGGTGTATATATTTTGATCGTTCAAAGACTGAACTAAGCGTTAAGGAAAGACCTCTCCAAAGAATTGTCTATTTCGAAGAAAACATAGATTAATATCATCATTTATGGTTCCCTATCAACATTCTTCACATTTATGAAAATGACTTTGTATAGTTCGTTATGGAATGACATAGAATGCGATATACACATATCTATGTTTCGTTGTATTTATTTGTTTTTGTAATCTCTATGTGTTAATGAAAAGGACCCATTGAATACCTATTCATTCTTTTTAGATTATGACTGATACATAAATAAATAAATACAAGATTGTCATTCCGTTAAAAAAGCGATTTAATTTGCAACATCATATAAAGTTGATGAATGGGTCTAGTGAACTTACACTAAGGTCTACATTGGTATGGAATCTTGATACTCTATATTATCATAAATATTTTTTTCAGGCATCCACTCATATTTATCATGTCTATATTTACATTTTCTCCATAAGTAATTTTGATTTGTGTACAGCGCTTTGAAACTTTTATGTCACGAGCGCTATATAAATTGTTCGTATTATTATTATTAGTATAAAACAAAGCTGTCCGTCATGGTTTACGATGCAAATTGTTGCGGAATCTCAAAAAAGCTAGGCTTGTTGAGCGAGATTCCCAGTATAAATTAAATAATGGACCATCAACAACGTGCATCAAATTCTGCACATGTCCGCTCCCAGAGAGACCAGAGACGCGCGAACCCACCCGCCCGCGCCAGATCCCCGGGTCTCCCCCGCCAAGGCCCATTCAGCGTACATCAGTCTGTCGTTGTCAGGTCGAGCAAGCTCAAGGTTTGTCCGACCTAGCAACGAGCAACATAAAATATTGCGCACCGAACAAGCCCCGACAAAAGAAACACAAATATCCGGCATAGGTAGCCGAACCCGCGCGTCCGGAGACTCTCCGGGAACAAACGCGCGAAAACCAGACATATCCACCCGGCTCTTCTAGGCTACCGATTTCGGCGCTCACAGCATTCAAGGAATTCCCATTTCACACACCTGGGTGGAGAGTGGTAAATGTAGATTAATGTCTTGCCAAAGTACATTGGTGCTGTGATATACAGTCCGACGATTACTACTACCACTACTTCTATCACTACTACCACCACTTCTACATCTACTTCAACCATAATACCACTGCTAGTACTACTACTACAGAGTGAGTCAAAAAAAGTTTACACCTAGACAATTGCTTATTATTTTAAAAATCATCTATGAACAGTAAATTATTATACATCTTATGAAAGAGTGTTTTATCCCAAATCATTTGGTACCATTTTTGTGTGGTATGTGTTCACCCTTGGATGAACACGAGGCATTTTTTGCGAGAGTGCAAAAATCGATTTGCGCCAAAGTTGCTAATGTGATGTTTGAATAAAACAATTTGGATTTGGGTATTAATTCGGTCTTTGCAGATCCAAATAACATCCCTAAAAAAATTAATCATGCCACACATATCAAATATCGAATATTAAATATCAACGAACATTTGTGCGCGTGTGTGTGGGTGGTGTGACTTTGCCCTTTGCAAAAAGCATATACAATGCATTTCATTTGATACATTTAATTCATTCTCTCACTCCATTAATCCCAACATAATACACACTGTACGCATCACTTTGGCGCAAGTTGATTTTTTGCACTCTCGCAAACAATGCCTCGTGTTCATTCAAGCGTGAACACATACAACACAAAAATGATACCAAATGATTTGGGATAAAACACTCTTTCATAAGGTGTATATTAATTTACTGTTCATAGACGAATTTTAAAATAATTAGCAATTTTCTAGGTGTAAACTTTTTTTTGACTCACACGGTATAACTACCACTGCCAATAGGCTACTAATATAATTACTACTGCTAATAATACTTACACTTCGACTACTTATAATAGGCTACTGGTAGTAGGATACTAGTAGTAAGCTCAGTGGCGAACACAGGGTTTTTTCAAGGGTGGTGTCTTGAAATTTGAAAACCGCACCGAAAATTTCGCAACGACTCAGCCAGTCGCTAATAAGCGGAGGGGGGGGGGGGGGGGGGGGCGGGGGTAAGAGCACTTTTTTGCCCCGGAAATTGGTAAATTACGTCGTCAGATATTTCGTTCAGTGGCTTGGGGGAGGAACACATATTTTTGTTTGCCTCCTTTAGCACAACAAATAAAAAGTCCTTTTTTGTTGTTTTGTTTTGTTTTATTACAATCAAACAAATTTGAGTGGGGTTCGGGTTTAACACCCGCCACACCCCCCCCCCCCCCCCCCCCCTGCGTACGCGCCTGAGTAAGATGTACTACCCCACTATGATAATATGTGTTTGTATAGCGAATATGATATATATGATATAAAGAATCTATAATAAGTGCGCTTCCAAATATTAATTTTGTTATCCCTATTTTAACACCGGCTACCATAGTGCTCAGTGCATTAAGGAACTAATCCTACCAGGAGATACCCATTTACTATACACCTGAGTCGGGTGTGGCAAATGTAGATTAATGTCTAGCCAAAGAACATGAACTTTGCGGTAGGGATCTGAAGCCGTTCACAATCTGGTAACTTATGCACTAAACCACAAAACCTCTACAATATGATAGACTACCAACATATAGGAATAAACCTAATTGTCTATTTTGGGGGCAAATGTGCGCCCCACACCCCTCCCATCATTAAAGGAGGCGCGATAGCTCAGTCGGTAGAGCAGTGGTCTCGCAATCCGGTGACCCGGGTTCGAAACCAAGGCGATGCGCTAGTGCCCTTTGGTAAGGCATTAATTCTCATCACCTCGGGTCCCTCGGAGAGGACATAAAGCCTTGGGCCGTCCGGTTGCTTACTTAAAGCATTTATGCTTTCTTAGCAGTCAGGTAAACTAACCACCACCATGGAAGACCATGGAAGACCAGCAGCAACAATATAATGTAGTTGCAGCTGAAAATGGGCTACCAGCCGTATACGGTCCCCTTTTCTCTGTATGATTACTTATATGTATTTGTATCTGATGTTATTATACGGAAATAAAAACAACAAACAATATTTATGTATGATTAAAATAATTCTGACCACGCCTCTTTCTTACCTCCGGACGTATGGTCCCCTGAAGGTCCAGTACCACCTGTTGTCGTTGGACCAGACTGTATCGTCCAATCCTTATAGTCTGAAGTGTCTTGAGTCCAACTACATAGACCGTTGTCAAAGGAACAGTCAAACTGGGCTAGCACTGTCAATGAGAAATGTATAAAAACACAATCGGAAAGACTTTCGAAAAACTGAGTTTAGAGACAGTTATACTGCTTATGGAACATACAATTATTATATCATGGTGTACCCGTGGCCAAATGAGACTTAAAGCAATTTCTGATAAATGATGTTGACTTGGAAAAACACTACAATAAACCCCCCTTTTATTCATTTTTTGTCAATTGGTTTGTTTGTTAATTTGTTGTGTTGTTTCGTTTCGGTTGAATGTTTGTTTTTGTTATCAATTGAAAATGAAAGTGACAAAATAAAAACGTGCGACTATAATGCAGGGGCAGTATTCCCGGGAGGGGGTGAGAGACACAGAGCCATTCCCTTTCCGATTTTTTTTCAGTACCCCCATAGTGCCCCTTCATTCAAAAGGTAAAATTACTTTTGATGTGCCTTCTTTAATATTTCTAATGAAATACCTCTTTCACCTTGTTATAAGTGCCCCTTTTCACCTGTGATAAGTGTCTCTCTTACCTTTACAAGTGACACTTGTCCTTGTGCCCTTTCCACTCTTTTAAGTGCCCCTTTTTCTTTTTTTAAAGTGTCCCTTTCTTCTCCCAATAAGTGCCATTTTTTTAACCCCTCCATAAAGGCCAATTTTACTTTGAAAAGTGTCATTTTCTTTTTAATGAGTGCCCTGCCCCTTCCAGTTAGTGCCCGTTTTTTTTCTAATAATTTGTCCTTCCAAATTTGTATATGTGCCCGAATTCACCGATGCTTCTTTTTCCTGTTCCTTTTCCGTCGTTTTAAATTCCCTGTTCACCCCTTCAAAGTGCCTTTTTCAAATACAATGAGTCACTTGAAAAAAAAACGGTTCTCATAGCCTCCCTCACATCTGATAGCAATAATTTTCTCGAATTTCCACATAGCTCGTTCGCTATTTTTGCTATCAATATTATACAAATAATGAATGGTTATGAGTTCAATAGTGCGAATATTTTCATGAGTTGAAAGATTAACATTCTATTCAACGAGGCGTCAGGCGAGTTGAATAGATTCAAGTTAATATTTCAAAAAATGAAAATATTCGCAATATTGAACGAATGAAAAACATTCATTAATTGTTTTATACAACATCGAAGAAGATCTAATAGAACGTTAATCAACAAATTATGCTGTACTTCTTATATTAAAGATAAATTAAGTTGGAGTCAAGCCTTCTCGATTACATTCAGATTGCCTCCGCGTCAGATACAACGCAGGGATACGCGCATGGCAGAGAGGTACGCAGTCTGCATATAATTAAAAATGCACGCCCGTGCAATAGAACATCTATTGAATATCATGTGACCAAGAATCCTCCAATCAAATGACAAGGATCCACGTAGGTGTTTCATAATATAGCTTATGTCATTATATAACCATGAAGGTCTTGTACTTTATTTTATTATAAATATACGTTAAAACATTAGAATTGTTTATTTCTCTAGTGAGCTCAACGGGTCGCAATGAGACCTCTCAAGTATAAGAAAACGCTTGCTCGCTTTGCCTCACTTGCAAATGACCCACGGACTCTTTCATAAAACAACAGAGAATGATGATGGAGCATTAATAGTATATTAAAGCCCCACTGCCCTAGTTTGGCCAGGAGTGATTAGACCTTCCTGCAAGGTGACTGATAAGCTCTCAATTAACATAAGAAAAAGGGATCAGTGGGGATCAATGGTCACCGATTAGGCATTGTTTGCTATAAAGAGGACGCAAGTAGCTATACGTAGTTCAGTGGGGCTTTAACTAAAACACATACATAGGTGTGGGGAGAAACAACATTTTAAAGATAATAATGGATTAATTATAAGGGAGGGGTATACATGTCTCAACAAGTTTTGTTGTTAGCTTCGAGGTTATGTTTTGTATGTGCCCCATTTCTCCTCAAAAAAAAAAAAAAAAAAAATCTTGAAGAAGATCCTTGATAATGTGTTAATAACAATAATGGGACGTAGGCTAATTATAGCAATGTCTCAACACTGTTTTGTTTTCTTCTCGTTTTGAGGCTATCCGAAGATTGTAGGTGCCAATTTTACCCTAGAAAGTGCCTTTTCTGTTAACACACCTCCCCCATACACACACACACACACACCCACACGCACACACGCGCACTTTGAAAGATGCCCCGCCGCCCCGTGGATAGTGTGGTTGATTCAACATGGCTACAAACAAACAATACAAACAACAAACATACAATAGTTCTTGTGAAAAAGCTTTACTTGCCATTTGTTTTCTTTCTTTACTTTCTTTCCACTTTTTATTTAGATATTTTCTGAACAAAATCGTTTCCACTCTATTCTCCTACATACTCCAATAACAGCGTCATGTACCCCCCCCCCCTTCCCGCTGCTATCGACTCATGCATTCGTGCTAATGATAGTTGGCCTCTGTATTTATCTTGATTCTTTTACTAACCCCCATACTTTCAAGTTTTCAATGATATATATATATACAAGCATTTGTATGTGTGTGTATTTCAGTCGTCACTCTTTATGTAAATCAATTATATTATATACTATTATTGTTATTTTAATGTTTTGTATTTGATTTATCAAGAAATGCAGAAACTAGTTGTCACTCTTTATGTAAATCAATTATATTATATACTATTATTGTTATTTGAATGTTTTGTATTTAATTTATCAAGAAATGCAGAAACATCTGCCCCGCCCCAAAAAAAAAAAAAAAAAAAAATAAATAAATAAATAAATAAATAAATAAATAAAAAAAAATATATATAACAAAAAAATTAAAAAAAATAAATAAATAATAGTAATAATTTTAAATATATATATGTATATATATATATATATATACATATATATATATTACATCAGAGATAATGAAGATAAGTGTATCTTACCATCTGTTATTGAGAATACAATCACCAACAGGAGAAACAGCTCTCTCCTCCTTCCAAACTTCGCCATGCTTTCCTAGATGTACAAATCTATTCAATCTGATCCATTTGGAACACCAGCCGTCTTAGACCAAACCAACTCGCATCACTGTCCCCTACAAATTGGAAGGTGACCGAAACTTGATGTACGCCTAAAGAAATTTGGTAATATATAAGCAAAGAGCTCTCAATCACATGGCTTTCGAGGTCAAAGCTAAGGAAGGGATCATAGTCTAAGTGTATCTTCAGCTCCCCCACAAAGCCATTTACAAGGTTGATGTGTATACCTTTCATACACGTGACTGTATGATTATGATACAGACTGTTTGCTTTCATCGATTTACAAATTTAAATCACCTTTCAGGGATTTTAAAGCCCTCAAAAAACCTACCTTAAAGTAGATCTGCAGCGTCTGCCGTTTCCTCTCTTTGAGTAAAATTGAAGCCCTCATTGAGTACGCAACAAAATGGGATGATATAACACCTAGAGTTGCAATATTCAAATTTGGAAACAAAGAGATCTTTAAGTTTGCAAAAATTGATGTTTGCTATTATATTTTAGGAAAGTTTTCAATCATGAATTTTACAACATTTTGCTCTTTTTACAAGTGTTGAGATTTCTACCGTGCAAAATCTCTGCAACGCCCTTTGAGAATCAACTTGATTAAAGTTTGCATATTTACCGCTTCAGCGTTGGCTAGAAATTGACCGCGGAGCGATTGGCTTCAGAGTGTGAGTCAAACAACCCCTCCCCCTTCATCTCACTTCCCCATCAATGCTCCTAGTCGAACCAAGCAATCATATAAATTATTATGTATTTCGTT
>JAVYIG010017543.1:0-25608 GCA_035222895.1 Strongylocentrotus droebachiensis | reverse complement strand
CTTTAAAAGTTATAAACAAAAGAGGGCAAATCCTATGAATTTGCTTTACAAGTTGATTGATGGGTAGTTTTTTAGAAGAATGCTAGGGATCACATGGAGAGATAGAGTTTACAAGCAATGAGGAAGTGACAAAATGGGTTGAACTTGAAGTGAAATGAAAACTTAGTCAAGGATTTGAAAGTACAAGAGATTTATTTATGGGACCCTTGATATGTGAAGGAGAATTGGAGAGCACTGCATTTGCAGGAAGGATTGAGAGCTGGGGATGAAAAGAATATTAGTGCATTTTGTATGTACAGTACATGGATAGTCTGCAGAGATAGCTGGAAGAGAGACTAGGGGATGGAGCTACATGTACATACTATTGAATGCACTTGTAACGATCACTCAAGTAGTCATGTGATCATGTTTTGAGTACTTTCGTAGATCCAAGCTTTTTAATCACGAAGTGAAGAGTTGACATTTTGTTTTTTTATAGGCCAGTAAATCACAAATACTCATGCTTTTGCAAGTACGCGATGTGACTCTTTTTTTTAACCTAACCCTACATTTTACCACTTGAATTGTTTTTAAAGTGCTTGAAGTTGTTATTGAAACTAGTCATGACATATACAGACATATACATGTAATAGCTACATGTATATAGCCTGGCCATATCCATGCATACTGCATGTGTATGGTCATCAGTTCTTTTGGGGGTGGGGAGGAATTGTAGCCCAAGGGGGGGGGGGGGGGTTGGCTAATGTAAATGTAGTTTTTTGTTGGTATTTTGTACATGTATTTTATTACCTGAAAAATTGTACTGAGCAATACAAATGCTGCATTGAAAATATGCATATATAGGGACACAAAGTGTATGTTTATGTAACAAAATAATGTCACAGGTCACACAATTTAAATCTCTCACTTTCTGTGCTTAGGCGGAACGGTGAGGTGACCCACATCAAGATTCAGAACACAGGCGATTTCTTTGACCTGTATGGAGGTGAGAAGTTTGCTACCCTGGCTGAGCTGGTACAGCATTACACAGAGGGAAGGAATCAACTCAAAGAACGTAACGGTCAGATGATAGAACTCAAATACCCCCTCAACTGTGCTGATCCAACCAATGAAAGGTAGCTAGGCTGGGTTTCGAGATTTCTATTTCAATTTCAGCTTTACTGTAGTGTGGGCATGTCTAAAATCATTTAAAATTATACATTTGACAGTGATTCATGTACATTACCGGGGTATGTTGTATATGCCATCATATAGTACACTGATATCTTGGATTATCATTTCATAGATTTGTTTGACCCCACTTGTAGGTGTTGGTAAATTCTGACTGATACAAAGTGAGACTTGATTTTATAGTATTTTAATAGATATGGTCATTCCAAAGTAAACATTGAGGAATTAAGAGATTTGAAATGAGAATGAAATCTCTCTTACCAACTTTACCAGGTCAAATCTCATGTTTATACTGCTACCTCTACATGTATGTTGCATGTATGGTAGTTTTAGGTTTCAAAATCATTGCCGCCTAACAAACTTGCACGTGAGCATACATCGGGACATCGGTTTGGGAAAACAGTATCAAAATTGTGCACCATTGCTGTTTGTGGTATATACTGCTGCTTGTGGATGTCACATTCTGAGACCTGTTTCACAAAGCCTTTTTTCGATGACATATAACAAAAATCAGTGACAAATCTGCTGATAACCAATCAAAAGAAAGGATTTCAGTAGCTTATCAGGGCTGTCGTTTAAAGCCGGTAACGGGTAAAACTTGCCGCCTATTCACTCGTTTCTTACCGGCTATAATTCCTATAATAAACCTTGCAAAGATCACAGAAAGTAGATCTAAATCAATGCTAATCCAAAATTTCCTTAATTTCGTCCAAGATATAATTAATGCCGCACATACACGGCCGCAGTCGACGAAATCCCTTACGATCACGAATGCGACGTCGTCCGTACTTACCTAGACCTATCTATCTAACGTTACATCGCAGTTCTCCCCCACAGCGCGGCGGCCAAGCCCGCCCGTCCCTACCCCATTGCGATCCCGATGTGCACGCGAGAAGACGATGCACTGCACAAAATATATACACACTGATCATAACAAAACTGAAGCTAGCTCGCTGTAACCAAACTATCCGTTGCCGATTTGATATTTGAAGATCACGGAAACCGGGGCCTGTACACGTGCGTGCAATGTCTAGAGACAACGTACTTTAGATTCTGAGATGCGCAAATCGGCAACAGAGTTTTGAACTCGGCTGAGTTTAGGCCGGCCACGGCCGTCCCCGGCGGACCCCCGCAGCTAGCTCGCATGATATATGCAGGCTCGCGCTCCGATAGACTAAAATAGAAGCCAATCGGTTAATTCATTTATTTTATTTTCATTTATTTCCTTAAAAAAGTTGAATAAACAAATATACAGTGTCTTCACTTTGTCAGGAAAAACAGTGATATAACATTATAAAATGAACAGGAACTGAAGTAAATTCTTAAATGTATTCAATAATTTCATGTCAAAAAAAAATAATTAAATGAGAATTCATATGGGGAGCCAAATAAAAGTCACAAGTAAAAAAAAAAATCAAAATCTAGCCTCTGCTGCCCATTATTTAAATACTGTACATGTATTCAACAAATCATGATGTAGAAAGATTGAGTATGGTGCATCATCTCAGTTTAATTAAAAATTACAAAGTAATGGTACAAAGTGATAAATAATTATCAACTTAATAACTTTTCTTATGAGTTATGATTGTTCATGTAATATTAAACATGAACAATATGTGTGTTTATTACAATATATGTGTAATACAAGGTAGGAAAGATAACTACAAATTTTCTTCTTAGGTATGCACCAGATTGCACGATTTCAAGTGGAAAATCCCAAAAGGTCCCTACCGTGGGAGGGGGGACACCCCTCTCCCACACCCTCCCCCCCTCGGTCGCTCCGCTCCCTCGGGCTTTGTCGCTTCGCTCCCTCGCAGTGATGGTACCTCCTATAAAATTCAAATTACCTCCTTCAAAAATAATTAACAAGACCCCTGGCTTATAACACAAATTGTCATTTGTCACTGATGACAAGTTTGTGAAACGCCCCCTTATTCTTGATGTCTGATGTATTTTCAGATGGTTCCATGGTCACATCACGGGTAAGGAAGCAGAGAAGTCATTGGTGGATAAAGGCAAGAATGGCAGCTACCTGGTCAGAGAAAGCCACAGTAAGCCTGGTGATTATGTCCTGTCTGTACGCACTGAAGACAAAGTCACCCATGTCATGATCAGATGCCAGGTCAGTATGTCCTCACACAAGTCTTCTTCCAGATCCGTTTTGAATCCCAGCTGAGTACTGCAAAACCTAGAAACTTTCACACATTGTGAAATGAAGACCATTTTTAACGCAAGAAACTTTTGCAAATTGCAGATATTTTGTATTGGGTCGATTGTAATTCAGTTAGCAGCATTTTGTGAGTTGAAGTACATTTTCAGATGAACTTTACACTTCAGATTTTCACTTTTTGATGAGGTATATAAATCAACTATACAGTGCGAGGCACTGGATGTTTGGTGACTGGCATACCGTTATTTTCTTTTGGGGCTGTGCCCCTCAGAAAGAAGTGCTTTGTCAGTAATGTCAGAGAGTCCATTATTTCAACTGAAGCCTCTCAGTGCCTGGTATATGTGATTACCATATTTCTGTAAAGAAATGAACAAGTGAAACGTATGTCAACAAGAAATCAATCTTTTTACATTTCATGACTGTTTAATTATTTACTTACAAATTTATTTTAATTTTTGACAGAGTAAAAGAGCTTGATACTTGGCTCTCCATGATTCACTGGAATAAATTAAACCAAGGTATATATCAGTCCACCTTGAAGGCTAGAAGCCATGGTCTTTAGAGACAGGTGGTTTCATGTTTGCTCTATTATCATTTCAGGATACCAAGTATGATGTTGGTGGAGGCGAGCAATTTGAGACCCTGACAGATCTTGTAGACCACTACAGGAAAAACCCAATGGTGGAAACAACAGGCTATGTGGTGCATCTCAAAGTGGTAAGACCAATATGTACCAAAGTTGAATGGTCATACTTATACTTATGTAGTTAGGTCACATTCAGATATGAGGTATCTTGAGGCATGTTCAGACTGTGAACGTTGCAGGTATATTCAATATTTGTATTTAAAGTGCATTTAGACATGGGGTAGTAGTACCACTCAAAACTTAAATGAGATAATCATAGTGCCTTTCACTTTCCCAGAATGAAAGGAAAGGAAGTTTCTCTATCTTGTAACACACAGATTAGGAGAATACTCATCAGGGCAATTACCCCCTGATGAAACATGCCGATAGACTCATATACAGTTCTGTTAATTTGTGGTGTTATCCTTATTAAGAATGTACCTGTGTTTGTCTTGCAGCCTTTCAATGCTACCAGGATCTCAGCGTCAGGGATCAGGAACCGAGTAGAGGTCTTAGAGAAGGAAACTAAATCCAGAGAAAACTCCAAGAAAGCTGGATTTGAAGAAGAATTTGAGGTAAAGCTTTATTATAATTATGGAGGTTATGAAAATTACAAACAAGAATATCAGGTATTATAGCTCTTCGTTACAGTCTAGTTTAAAATATAAATGCTTCCAGACAACAAAAAGAAAAATATATTCATAGACTCTTGAAACTACATGCTATGATCTCTAATGCTTGGAATATGCCAAATTTTCTTTAGAAATCCTCATAGAATACTTCCTTGCATTAACAATTTGATAGTATTACCAGCTTACAAGATGGCTAGCATGATATGCCAAAGTGCAATGAATAAATCCTCAAGATATAAATATATATGATAGGACCTACAATCTGGAGCAAATCTACATTTTTAGAGGTTGATGTACTCTGTTGTGGTTCAGTGCATATCTTGCCAAACTGTTGATCAAATGAATCTAATTTGAACCCTTAACGGTTTCATGAATGTCTATTGATGGGACATTAATCTGTAGTTTCCACTCAACACACAGGAGACAAATAGCGATGCGGTATGATGATGAAAGGCATTTTCCATGTGTCATCATTGTCTTAAGAGAACTTCAGTGTTAAGTCGAGGAGTTAAAAAATCCATTGTTGATAGTCGCTATCATGTTCTGCATTATTGAATATTAATCAAGGTGTGGAGATGGTGCACACTGTCTGTGTGTGTGCTCTAATCTATCAACGTGGATAATAAGATCTTAGAGACTTTATTTCTCAATGGGCATTGTTGATATTGAATATCATTTGCATTTCAAAGAATAGAAATTCAGTTTTAATTGTGTTATGTTTTTTTTTTCAAAGGCATTGCAACTGTTAGACAATAAGCATCTCCTCCCAAGGAAAATTGGTGATAAAGCAGAAAACAAGAGCAAGAACCGTTACAAGAATATTCTTCCATGTAAGTAGTGAACTTTAAGGCATCAGCTTGGTATACATTAAAGGGAAAGTCCACCCTGGCTTTAATATATTAGCAGAAAATGAGAGAAACAGATTAGCAAAACTTTGAGCAAAATCTGATTAAAAATAAGAAAGTTATGAATTTTTGAAGGTGCATTCAACCTACTTAACACAAATTGGCAACTCTGTGAAATATTTTACGCGCTTCTCTCCTATTTGCCCTGTACGAAGAAACTTCGAAAAATTATAATTTCCCTTTAGAATATTTCCAATCATACATTCACCTTCCATACAATTTAATATTGCAAATAAGTTGTTATATAACCTCTGTATGATACAAATCTATACCCTTATTGATAGCTAAGAGAATGAAAAGTTATAACAATGTTTGTACAGAGCAAATTGGAGAGAAGCTTGCAAGATACGCACGCCACAGTGTTGTCAACTCATGTTTCACTGATGACAACTTCAACAATTCATAACTTTCTTATTTTCAATTGTATATGGCTAAAACTTTCACCAAATTTTTTCTCTCATTTTTCTGCTTTTATTGAAAACAAGATAATATCATGGTGGACTTCCCCTGTAAGTGGGCCTGTTAGATAACAATTGTGACGCTATTGTATTGACATGTCTGTGCGATGCATCATATATTTTGAGTAAATATGGTTAGTTTTACATTTCTGGAACAGAAAATGGGGTAAATTAATTGTTCAGTTTATTCATTGTTCAAAAATTATAATGCAGTCTGTTGCTTTTTATAATGAACACTAATGCTAAAGATATACAGCAATCTCACACTTGCCCAAACTCTCATTTTATTTTCACAGCTGAATGTAATTGCTAGTAAAATTTGACATCCTTTGTAAAAGTAAATCTCAGCTATGCATGCACTCACAATGAAACATGAAAAATGGCTCCCCCTTGAGAACCCCATTGTGTAGACTTTCCTTTGTTATTGTTGGATCATGGTGACAAGGCTTTCAATAGAATAAGGAAGTTGGAAATACACCTTTTGTTGATCTATGATTGTGATTGGCCTTAATGAAGCGTGAAGACTAGTTGGGCGGAGAGCGTGAGACTCAAAATTTTTTCAAAGGTAATAATAATAGTGGAGTCTTGTATAGCATCATGTCTGGCACATTGCCACTCCTGGGGCTCCATTATTATCATTACCTCCATATTAGCCATGGTAATAGATTCGTTTTGACATGTAGGCTGTAGGAAGTTGTTAAAAGTAATACAAAATTGGGGAGAATTTTGAAAATTGGCTGGATAAAGATTCTTTACAATTTTTAAATATTTGGATGCCCCTGGGGATCTATTATAAGCACTAAAAAATTTAGCCCCTAAAACACTTCTGCTTTTGAGATAAATTGAATATCATAATGCTCCCAGTAAATTTCAATCATTTTCAAATAGCGCCTACGGCCACACAATGGTAGCTACGACCATGAAAATCTCAGAATAAGTAGTTGTGGTAAGTAATTGCCAAATGGGAATAGCCAATCAGTCGATTTTAGTCAAGGAACATTGTATTATAGCTAAAATTAATATCTTGACCTTGAGAGGGAGCTATGCAACGAAAAGAGTTTATTATTTACAATTTCATCACTTTAGACTCAATTTCAACCGCGACAATGATCACTGAATATTGTAAGATCGCATATGTTTCCAATATGTTCATTTGAACCAAATTCATGACCAGATACCAAAACTTTGTATTACCTTTAAGATTGGGAATTTCTTTGGTTAAACAGTTTTATTGTTATACTTTTTTTTTACGGAGCAGATTTCTTTCTTGAAAGAAAATCATGCATAACTATCATGGTTACTTTATATTGTTGAACATGGTTGTGAGGGAAATTATTTTTTGAAAATCAGGAATATATAAGACATGTTCAACTGTATAAAAGAAATGTTGGTATTCAGGCTTTGCATAATTCAAAACTTCCTCTTTCAGGGTTTTTGTTTTCATGCCCCATATGTAACATAAAATTCAGATCTTGTTTGAGCATGTGAGTCTCTCTTTTGAAGCTGATTGAGTTAAACCAACTGCTATCCCTTAGTATATGCTATGGAATGGAAAGTACCATAGGCCCTGTTGACATCATATACATGTAGTCACTTGACCGATATCAGATGATATGTTTACTTTACAAACACCCATATACTGATGTCTAATTATTTTCAAACTTTTCTTTATCTATATAATTTTCTGCTTTCATTACAATCAGTTTGCAATCTGGAATCAGATTTCCCTTTCATTTTTAGTTGATAATTTTCCTTTTTCCCTTTCTGTTTTAGTTGACCATTCAAGAGTTATAATCACTGATGGCCTCCCTGGAGACTATATCAATGGCAACTATATCGATGTAAGTATCTTTATTCACAATATACATGTGTTAAATATGATAATGTGAGAGTTATTTTGTAAAGTTGTAAAGTTTATTGCAAGCTACACATTGAACCTCAACAATATGATTCTATTCAAGTCCCATTTATCATCTTGACTGATTGCAACTGGCTGAGCAATTTCACTTTTGTATCTTCTAGATACTGAGAAATGAGAGTAAGGAAGCTATAATAGTGTCTTTCTATGATGCTTTAATAGTTGGTACATCTTTAGATTTTCTGCCGATACAATAAAATACAAATATTCTCGGTTAATACATCAACAATGTCCCTAAGTGCTTTACAGATGTATGATTACCCAGGTCATCAGATTTTGGCTTGCCCACACATAATGTACATTTTCCACCCTCGGGGAGACTTCTGGCCGGGCGTCATTGTACGGATGCTCACAATGCTGAGTAAACTACAATAACGTTCGCATCCTACCGGGTACCCATTTAACATCTGGGTGGAGACTGGCAAATGTGGATTAATGTCTTGCCAAAAGCCATTAATGCCTGGCTGGAATCCAAACCCTCAACCCTTGGATTGAGAGTCAAATGAATGAACCACTAAACCACAACATCTCCATCCTTTGGAAAGACATTAATCTACATTTGCCACTCTCCACCCTGGTGATGTAAATGTGTACCTGGTAGGTGTGCCATCAGTGTAGCTTGGCTAAAGCCAGGGGAGTAATAGTGTGGCACTTAAAACATTAAAATGTAGCGCTATATAGATGTTACTATTGTTGTTGTTGTCATTGTTATTATTGTTGTCGTTGCTGTTAGTATTGAAATTATTATTAATAATTCTTCTTTTTATTATTATTATGAATTATTTAGTGACAATTTTTTATTTTGTTTTACTGAATCAGTTACCAAAGGCATGGAAGAACAGTATTGAGCTTCAGCAGCAAGGTGAAAATGTGGAGAAGATCGACATGAGTTGGGAGCATCAGAAACGCTACATCGCTACACAAGGTTGTCTCAAGGACACGATACCAGAATTCTGGCGAGTGGCCTGGCAAGAGAACTCTAGAGTCATTGTCATGACAACTAAAGAAGTGGAAAGGGGGAAGGTAGGAATCACCAGTTGTACATGAAATGGTCATGCAACCATTGCTGTGTGATCAGTTTCATACATTAATAAAGAATTCCAATCTTTGACCCTTGATCAAACACTAAATCAAACCTAACCTAAAACCCAATTGCAATCTTAAAGTGACTCAGTAACATTGTTGAAGGTTGATGAAAAAACTGCATAATTTTTGTATGAAATGTTACTTATTATATTCTTTCTACTGTACTAACCCTCTAACAAGCAAAAATTCCTGAACAAATTCTCAAACCACAAAGATATCTATGATTTTCTTTAAAGGTGTCACTGTGCGACACCCTCTGACAGTAAATTCTCCCAATCATTTTTGTCTCGCCTGCGTAGCAAAAAGCGAGACATAGGCGCCGATTTTCCGGTGACGGCGGCGACGGCGGCGGCGGCGACGGCGACGGCGACGGCGTCAACATCAAAAACTTAACCTAAGGTTAAGTTTTTGAATTTTTGATATAATTTTTAAAGTATAGGTTCTTAGTCAATGAAACTTGGATTATAGGGTAATCAAGTATCCCCAATCATGTGAGTAGAATTTCAGATCACAAAGTCAAGGTCAAAGGTCATTTCAGGTCAACAGACTTGGACTATGTTGTAGCATCATCATCGAAAACTTAACCTAAGGTTAAGTTTTTGAATTTTTGATATAATTTTTAAAGTATAAGTTCTGAGTCAATGAAACTTGGACTATAGGGTAATCAAGTATCCCCAATCATGTGGTGAGTAGAATTTCAGATCACAAAGTCAAGGTCAAAGGTCATTTCAGGTCAACAGACTTGGACTATGTTGTGGCATCATCATCAAGATTTTCAAAATGCTTCCTTATTTTTCAACCGATTTTGATTCTGATTGTTTCATATGATAGGGCTAGGAGGGGGATTTAAAACTTGTACACAGAATCGTGAAATTCATTATCTATGCTAATTTATGCAAATTTATTTGAAATCACAAAAAATGCTTCTTCTCCTTCATTTCTCGACCGATTTTGATTTGGTTTGCTTTATCTGGTAGAGCTAACTTTGGTACACTAAACTTCTACACCGAATTTTGAAATTGTTCTCCATTAATTAATAATGGTAATTTATGCAAATTTTTTCCAAAAATAACAAAAATTGCTTCTTCTCCCTCATTTCTTGACCGATTTTGATTTGGTTTGCCTTATCTGGTAGAGCTAAATTTGGAACACTAAACTTCTACACAGAATTTTGAGATTTTACTCCCATTGATTAATTATGATAATAATGCAAATTTATTCCAAAAATAATTTAAAAATCACAAAAAATGCTTCTTCTCCTTCATATTTCGACCGATTTTGATTTGGTTTGCTTTATATCGTAGAGCTAACTTTGGTACACTAAAGGTTTTACACAGAATTTTGAAATTGTTCTCCATTAATTAATTATGGTAATTTATGCAAATTTATTCCAAATATAACAAAAATTGCTTCTTCTCCCTCATTTCTTGACCGATTTTGATTTGGTTTGCCTTATCTGGTAGAGCTAAATTTGGAACACTAAACTTCTACACAGAATTTTGAGATTTTGCTCCATTGATTATTTATGGTACTTTATGCAAATGAAATGAAATTATGTCCCTTCCAGGGCATCACATTTTTATTTTTTGACCAGTTCAAAAGTGTACCACGATATTTGTTGTTGCGAGATGCGGATGAGCACTACAATGTACGTCATTGACGTTCTGGTTTATCATATTGAATTGCGTTATGCAGGCGAGACCGCCGAGAGCGTTTCCCTTGTTTAATTTTCCCAACCGTTTTTTCAGGGAAAAAGAACATAGAACAGGTTTAAAAAAAATCTTTCAACACTGAAATGTCTGGAATGGTGTATAGAGCCAATTCATTGCTTTGTGACGATTTTCATTCACCTAATATGTAATTAAATTGTAATAATATAGTTGGGAGAATTAAGGAATTGATGAGATCAGTTTTTTCAAATTTGTATCATTAATATTGGTCTTTTTTCACTCAAACTTTTGAGCCTTTTGACAAAAAATTCTGAAGCAATCGTTGCTGAAGCTGAATATGTGAAATACAGACCTATGTCTTTGTAGATTGCACTATACACTGTGTAAGAAATTGCCATATGTGAATTAAGGATGTGAATTGCAATTTAATGTTTGATTGTCTTTTTCTTTTAGAATAAATGTTGTCGTTACTGGCCTGATGCTAATACCCATAAGGATACCGGAGTAATCACTGTAACGCATATCTCAGAACAGAGTATGGCAGACTATGATCTCAGAGAGTTCTCAATGATACATAAAGACTTTGTAAGTATCAGCTGTTTGGCGATTCCATTAAATAAGTATCCTATGACATATCACCTTTCTCCATTTATTTCATGTAAAAATGAAAATTCTTTTGACATGACCTTCAAATAAATGGTCGCTATGGACTAAACCAAATCTTACTCTTCATCTTACTCTTTTCATTAATTGGATGTATGCGGACCTTTCTACTGTATCTGACTTATACCCAGTCAGTACATCCTCCTCCTCATCATTTATTAATGTCACTAACTTCTCTCTTACAAGGGGTTACTGACTTTCATGCCATGATGACACTCCCTCCCTCCACTTCTTCTTGTCTTGAGCATCCGCCTCATTTAGACCAACCTTTCTGCTTTCTTTCTTCACTATATCTTTCCCTGAAATCCTTGGTCTTCCTTTCGCTTTCTTGCCATCCACTTCCTAATCCCACGCTTTTTTCACGTGCTCTTCAGCTTCCCTTTTCAACACATGACCAATCCATCTCAATCCATTTCTCTTTACCACTTCCACCACAGTTTCTTTCAAAACCTAACCTTTCCATGAGCTCACTTGTGTATTAAAAGAAGTGTTTTCTTGTTATAGGACCCTAATTGTATGTCTACCATGTCTTCTCCACGTATCTTTGTTTAGCCTGATGAACCGAGACCAATGTTTCACTTCCACTTCAAGAGTTGGCCTGACCACGGTGTACCCTCTGATCCTAGCAGGGTCCTCAACTTCCTCCAAGACGTCAACAAGAAACAAGAAACATTCCCAGAGGCTGGCTCCATAATTGTTCATTGCAGGTAGAGTATTTAGGAGCAAGTCCAATGTACATTCAGCCAAATATGCAATAATGATGTCGCCGCATTGTTGTAAGCACACCTTCCCTCTGTTCTCGATGCAGGCTCCGGATTAGGGGAAAACACTCTGTTTTTCATACTAGAACGTTAAGTGGAGGCCTGGTGACTACACATGCATGTTTATACGCTTTACTTCTTGCAAAGAGTAGGGTGTAAACCCAGTGTTTAGTGTACCTGTATACAAAACTGGTAATCTTTGTGATAGGCTTGCATAGCCCTTTGAAGATTAACAGAACAAAAAGAAGAAGAAGAGTAAAAAACACTGAGCTTATTCAGCTGGTACTCATCTGCAAATATCTAAAAGAACATTAACGCATGTCATTTTACACAGAGTTAATGTCTTTCAGGCTCCAAACTGATGGTATTCAAGATATCAGTACTTTGTAAACATACATTGAAACCTGTATATAAATACTGATCAAGGGAAACATGAAAAGGGATCTTTATAGGCAGGTGGTCTTTATGTACAGGTTCCTTTAGTACAGGTTTTAATGAGAAACTGTATTTAAGGGAAACAAAAAATGTGGTCTTTATAGATGGGTGGTCTTTCTAAACAGGTGTCGGCTAAAGCAGGTAGGACTGTAATTGGAGATAGACCTACATTTATCAATCTTCATTTTCTCTCTTTATATCTATCTTGACAGTGCTGGCATTGGAAGGACAGGCACGTTCATTGTCATTGACATCATTCTCAACCTCATCAAACAACATGGTTAGTAGAGCTATCTTCAATCTGATAAATCGAGGGGTCAGTGATACAAAGACGTAACTCCATTTTGGCCATTTTGACAAAAAGTGGTTTATGTGTCACTGAGCACTTGGGCCTTAAGGAGTTAAGTCTACCGGGTATGTTTCACTAGCCTTTGACTTGAATGGAGTTAAGTCTATGTGTTTCCTGGAAAGCCCACATTTTTCTGAACATTTTGATATCAAATACTTATTTTGGCAAAATATGGAGTTACGTCTTTGTGTCACTGAACCCTCGAAATGAAGTTTGATAAAATGATTGCAAGTTGCTATCATAGTTGGTATGGATGGAGTGCATTTCCAGAAACATTGTTAGAAATGAATTGTAACCTAAGTACACACATGCACATATTCATTGATACAATAGAACAAATCAGTTTGTAGCAGTGGTTTGAGCATGAGAAGAAGAGGGAAAAAAAGATCTTCAGATGCCTACCGAAATAAAGCTCAAGGAAGCTTCGGTCCGACCTTTGTGAAAAAAACACATTTAGATGCAGAGGTCTTTAGTAACTACCACCTTGTTTCCAGACTCTCATTTGTATCAAAGCTCAGTGAGAGGGCGGTAGTCGGTCAAAATCAAATGTATCTAAATGTGAATAATCTGTTTAGTTCATGCCCTGACACAGCACTTATGTCCTTGAGCAAGTCATTTTATCTACATGCCACTGTATGTATTCTTTCCTACAGGACTGGACTGTGAGATTGATATCTATAACACCATCAGGCTTGTGAGACAGCAACGCTCAGGTCTGGTACAAACGGAGGCACAGTATAAGTTTGTGTACAGGGCTGTTCAGCACTATATCGAGACTCTGTCACAAAGAGTAGCTGCAGAACAGGTATTTCATCTCTCTCATCCCACTCACTCACTGCTATTCCCTCCATGTTATAGAATTTTAATCCCATGGAATTTAATCCAAGACCAGGGGCACGTTTCACAAAACTTGTCATCAGTGGCAAATGACAGTCTTTGTTATAAGCTACTGAAACCCATGCTTCTGATTGGTTATCAGCAGACTTGTCACTGATTTTTGTCACTTGTCATTGAACAAAGGCTTTGTGAAACAAGTCCCAGTCCCAACAAAATCGTTACCAGTCTAGGATATTGGACCAATCAGCTACATACAAGGGCCCTGTTTCATAAAACTTGTAATCGATAACAAATGCTAAATTTCTATGATGAATTTGCTCTCGGCCAATCAAATGCCACGATTTCAGTAGCTTATAACAGTTATTGTAACTTGTCATTGATAACAAGTTTCATGGAACGGGGTACAGTATTTGTTGGTGTGTACATCTATGTTCCTCAAACTAGAGATTCCAAGATCTTGAGTGACAGGACTTATCTTGTACTTTAACCCTGTAGGACACCCTCAATTTTCATGTAAAATTATAACCAATCAACAAAATCTAATCAGAAAAACTAGAGATTCCAACAATCTTTGAGTAAAAAAAAAAAGTGTTTGAGAGCAAAGACAGTTTCAGATCTAGGAAGATCACTGGGAGCTCTTGAAAATTAAGGAAATTGTTCAATGGGAAATCCAAATGCAGCTTTTGTTAAGGATAAAGTATTTTTATGTAACTCTCCTATAAGAAGGATACTTATAGACGACAAGCATAAATGCACTATTGAGATGAGCGTGATGGCTCAGTGGTAGAGCAGTGGTCTCGTAACTAGGAGGTCCTGAGAGGTCCGGGGTTCAAAACTAAGTCAATGCGCTCATTCCCTTTGGTAGGGCATTAATCCTAATTACCAAGTCCCTCATAGAGGACTAAAAGCCCCACTGCACTACTTAATATAGCTACTTGCGCCCTCTATATACATGTAGCAAACAATGCCTAAGCGGTACCCGTTGGTCCTCCATGCTCCTCGTTTTCTTATGTTAATTGAGAGCTGATTTGATGAGATAATCACCTGTCGGTGACCATGCAAGGAGGTCTAATCCCTACTGGCCAAACTAGTGCAGAGGGGCTTTAAAGTCATCGGTCCCATGGTTGTTTACTTACAAGCATATACATGTTTTCTTAGCAGTCAGGTAAAGCAATCCTCAATCATCATCACACTATATCAAAATGTTTTAGTATAATTGTGCTTTTGCGCCTTTGTCTTGATCAGAACACATTGAAGACTGGGCGTGAGTACATCAATACGAAGAGAGCACACTATGAGGTTCAGCAGCATCATACCCCTGGTTCTACTCCCATCCTCTCACCAGCTATCATGAATGAAGATAAGAATGTCTACCAGAATGTTGGACCTATCAACAACATGGTATAAATCAGTCTCTACCGGATTAAACTTTTCTTCTTCTTTTTTTTTTGGGGGGGGGGGGGGGGTAGGGGTCCAGACTTAGATTTTGGGCACCCATGTATCATGTTAGTGTCGAGCCATGTATAATTGTTAATCTGCTTTAGGAGCAAATGTTTTTAAATAACTCAATAGCCAGTTTTATCTATTGCTATATAATATTATTGGTTAAGGGTTGCATAGGGTTTGGGGTTTGGGGTTCGTTTGTTTATAAATCTTAGTTGTTTATTATTTGAAAAACTCTCTGTAGGAAAGCTATTTCAGGATTTCTTTTAAAAGGTGTTATGAAAATTAATCAAAATTTTGATTGAATGTATATAGAAGTTGGGGTATTGCAGAATTCATGAGAAAATAGAAAGATACAAGGACCATATACATACAAGGTTTCTTGTTTCTCTTTGTCTTTTTCAATCACTTTTGTCTATCCCGTTCATTTCTTTCTTCTTTTCTCTCTCTTTTCTCTACTCTTGTCTCCTTATTTTTGTCTCTTCTGTCTCCTTGTCTCACTGGTTCTCCTTGTCCCCTCTATTTATCTCCTCTCTCTCTCTCTTTCTCCATTCTTTTCTCTCTTTTGATCTCTGTCATGATCATTCTCCCTCCTCTTTCTCTCCTCTCTCTCTCTCTTTCTCTCTCTCTCTCTATCTTTCTCCATTTCTCTCTCTCAATTCCCATCATGATCACTCTCCTCCCCCCCCCCACTCTCTCTCTCTCTCTCTCTTTCTCTCTCTCTCTCTCTCTTGATTCTCTTCCTTTCTTCCTTTACAGTCAACACCAATTCCTCCTAGGGCACGCCCAGCGCAGCCTCCTGTTCCAAAGTCCAACAACATCAAATAACCTGTCCCTTCAGAAACCAGTCATTGGAGAAGTAAACTACAGTCATTCTGATTGGACCCCAGTTTCATCATAGACTACAGCAGATCATCGTCAGGTGCGGATGTGTACAGGACTCTTTATGTCTTCTATTATTTATTTGTTGTGATAGCCCGTGACTATGCTCACAATTGTTGGAATTTCAACAAAACTTTCCATTTATATGTAGGAGACCACTTCAACTCGGTGCGATGGTTAGAATGAAATGAATTAATGTCTCTCATTTGGGAGAAAGCCATGCTTGATTACATGTAGTTGTGATCTCACTGTGATGTGTATTCGCAGTGCATGAAGAATATCACACTTTCACAGTTATTCTAAGTGTAAGCATGTCATAATGTTTCAGGAATTTTTTTCTAGATTTCTTGAAATATATATAACTAAAGATGTTTTTAACTAAATGTTAACAAAATTGTTCACAAAAATGTTAAATGCTGAACTAAAATCCTAAAAAGGTTTGAAGATTTCATAGTTATGTTAGATACATATACTTATAGATGATACAGAGTTCTGTAGGTACATGTAATCTGGTTATTCATGTATGAGTATGCAGTACCTTCTCTAATATCAATGTAATTTAATTTATAAGTTGACCTCAAAGGTTTATTGAGATGCAAGTGGAAATGCAAAGATTTTACATGATGTAAAAAGTAAAATGTGGACAATTCTAGCAGTGTACCAGCCACATCCATTGATAAGATTTGTGTTCTTCTAGATCACAGGGTTATGGTGATTAAATATATTTATTTAAATAAACCATTAGGACAAGATAATAATTATAGTATTTTTTTTAATGCAAAAAATGTTAATATAGATTGTATAATATACTAGGAAATTTGTCAACTTGTATTAACTGTTAGATATGTAAATTAGGCAAAACTTGTTGGAAAAAAAAAATTGCATCAGAATTTTCAAAGACTGAGTTACATGTATTGAAGACTGAATTTACACAAATTACATTTTAATGTTAATTATCATGTGGCATTTGGAAATTCATAACAAAAGAATAATTCTGAGATATGGGCTAATAACGGTTTGAATACCAAAAGGTCTGTGTTATTATCTGGATGCAGACTCTGTTGTAAGCTCATCAGAGTTTTTAGACATTACATCATGTGATATTATCTTTTCATCGACGTGCTTAAAACCTTGCCTGAGCAGAAATAGCCAAATTGGACACATTTCGAAAAATCACAAAACTTTATTCATCCTTTCAATTTTAGGCATCTATTTTGCAGCCACGTATAAATTACATGTGTATGCAACATTATATACATAGTAAAACATACAACTGGGGGAAGAGTGATGTCCATATGATTATGACCATCATAAGCACCTTCAGAATCATGTCACTTGTCATGAGTTTTGATAGGTGACATCAGCGATCTTGGACTAATACAGTTGTAAAGCGACTTTGTCATTGCACAGACTTCTCTCTAAAATACTCTTTGTACAGTATAATCCAGATCCAGTATCAATATATATCATAAAGCTTTAGCATCAATGGATTGAATTTTCTCTGAATAAAAGGTGAATATCAATGGATAATACTATCCCAATCTTGATGTGAAATCATGCTTAATTGTAAATATTTGTTGATTAATAGACACTTTCCAAGGATATAAGGAGACATATTTTTTCATAATAAAGCACATCTTTTGTAAACATGATAAAGTATATTCGCATTTGACATGATGATAAACAATATTGGTCTTGTGATCATTTTTAATTGTTCAGGATTCTATTTCCCCCCTATTTGCTCCAGGATTAGCTACAAAACTGTGCTTTATATAAAGTGATATTATTATATGATGCAAATTTTGAGTATTTTCCATTCTAATTTAAACAAATTTCAATTAATTTGTTAATTATATAGATTTCCTTACATGCATCTATTTAAAAGAAATAATCTCAGTGTAAATGTGTGTATGTTTATGTAGTTTAAGTAGCTAGCTATTTTTGAAGCTTTTAGTTTATGTAACTATCTCCTAAACAAATTAGCACATCTCAATAAATAATGTGTCTGAAATTTGCTACTAATGCAACAGGATAAGCCAAGCTTCATAGTTCATAAAGTTAATGCTCTATACAACAAGTTTGAAAATATGAGCAAAGGGGGCTGTAGTCAAAGGTATTGTGGGTTCTTGCTTTCATTTTTAAAGAAATCTTAAACATATTTGATATACTATTATACATAGGCTTAATGGCCCATACTCATAGGAACACACCAAGGAAAACCCCACTTGTACTTCCAACAAATGAAGTAAATTAAGTGATGAAATGAAAAATGAAAAACAATGAGATATTCATTTCACAGTGATGTTCACTTTTATTTATTCACCTAGTTACAAAACTATTGAAAATTTTATGGGATAAAGTGATCGACACTTGGTGCTCTATAAAGTTGTAGGACTTAACTTTGTGACTTAAACCTGGACTTTCAGTTATTACACTTTATGAATACTGACTTAAAGATTTAGACGAGTTATCTTCCTGTGATTGCATTGTAAAAGAAACTGTGGTAGCGATTGGAAAAAAGGCTGATCATGTAGCAGATGAGTATTGGTGTATACTGTTGAGGTTTGGAATCATCAAAATGATAAGAAATTAGCTCAGTCGTGCTAAGAGTCACATAACACTGTACACAGAAATGTGTATATGGGACTAAAGTTTAAACCAAGGTGTGGCATGAAATTGTGATCCACAACAATTCTATGTACTATTCTAATGTATTATGACATGCAAATTATGCAAATTCAATATGAAAAGAATTTAAGAAGAGATTTGGTTGGTAAAAAAACTATGCATGTTATGAAATACATTTACGTTTTTCAATGTGTTCACCCAATTATTATGGTGCGTAAAGAATTCGTAATCTTTGAGTTTATTTTTGGAAATATTTTGTTGTTTTTGTTTTGGTACCCCTCATAAGATTTCAAATATTATGAATTTTTCATTTAATTTTTTTGATTAATCAAAGAAATAACTACAAAATGAATGCAAGAATTAATTTCTTTATATTTTTTTTTTAAATGTTTCATAGATGAGAATTTGACAATGTCTCTGCCATTTTGAATTCTTCATATACATGTCGCTATCACCCACATTAAATTGTTTTTGCACATTCCTTCTAAAGCAAAGTTTTCCATGTAAAAAGATATAAAACAGATTACATACATGTAATTCCTAAGCTTCAATTTCTCCAAAAATGTTTACCATGTAGAGACCCTGTTTTTCCCTCTGTCTTGAAAAGAAAAAGGAGAACAATTAGAGCTTTGACTTCTGTGCAATATTTTTTTCTTCTTCAAGAAACTCTTATGTTATTTAAGTGTATTACATACAATTTAGATTTTTGTTCTTGTTACAAACATGTACGCCATTTAAGAGTGGTAGTTATTTTTGTTTGTTGCTTTATGGTTCCTCTAATTGAACCCTCCCTATTGTTTCTCTTAATGCTTTTGATTTTAGGTAAATTCTTGAATTACTTACATACTCTTGTCTTCATGTTTGATTTAAAAAAAAGAAGCTATATGTATCAATCAAAGGTAAGGGTTTCATGCATGTTAATAAAATGAGAGACAGTATAATATTTTGCTCCCTGAATGAAGATTCAGGATTGAAAAGTAACAAATACCAAGCTACATGTACCATATCATATTACAAATTAATGTCTGCATCGATTAATATCACTGCAATATATTCTTGAGGATAAATAATGAAATACGAAGTAGGAATATTACAGCTTTGAACTGTAGTCAGGAATAATATTTTCTGTAGTGTGTAAATTCTTATTATTTTGTGTAGGTTGTATCTTTCTTCAATAATGGCCTGAAGTTTATTGATAGAGTTAAACTCTCATTTAGCATGGCAGTTGCAACTGCCCTCAATAGCAGCTGCACCACAAGGTCCGCAATAAGTAATTAGTTTAAACCAAAAGAAGTCGTGCTACAAAAAGCAAGCTGCAAGCGAGAACTCAAGCCGCTATATATTATGCGTAATTGGTTTGTGTAGATTATAAAATTGCTGATTTTTCAGACAAATCCTGTACCCTATTTCATAAAACTATTTCATGTTCCCCAGGGAGTGAAGAATGTGCATACATTGTGTGCGGATAAGCCTGAATCCGATGACCGGGGTAAAAATATATTGGTAAAGCGCTTAGACACATTGTTGTATTGGTGTATAACATTATTATTTTTATCAATAACAAGTTACAATAACTGTTAAAAGCTACTGTCAAAGATTGTGGCATTTGGTTGTCATAGAAATCCAGCTTTTGTTATTGTTTACAAGTTTTATGAAACGGGGCCTAGGTCCTTGTGCTGGGTGGTTTCAAATGTAAATGAGTGGAGTGTGAATGATTTTTGGCAATTGGTCCTTTAATCTGTCTATGATACAGGTACTGACGGAATTCATATTTGATCAAATTTAAATGGAATTCAAGTATGATGTGAAACATTGGTCGACATGTAGGAATACTTGATCTCAGTTGGAATTAGAATATCTTCTTAGAATTATCAGCAAATCACAATGCTTCATATTCTTAATATATCAGAAATTGAGTTGAAAGTTGTGATATCAATGCCTATTTAAATTGGTTTAAATTGCTCTTTGATATATATATATACATACACATAATAATATGTATTATTACATGTTACAATTAATTGAGAATGAGGACGCCTTCTTTTCTTTTAAAGTGTATATTTTGTCATCTCTAGTTTTGAATATTTTTGGGCATCTGTTTTTAATGTTTGTTTTTTGACATTTGACAAATAATATTGTGATGTTATATTTTTGTAATTTAAACCATGGACCATGCTCATTTATATTTTTCTTTTGTCTATAGCATCTGAAATGTTTGTTTTCTGTTATGCATAAATATTAGGAATAGTAAACAGAATATTTCATTTCTAATGTAAATAAGCCAGAAATGCTACAAAATGATGAAGTAAAGCTGTAGGGAGATTTTAATATATTCCATCATAAGTATTTTGAAGTATTGTATGCAACTATTAAGTATGAAGAATGGTGACAAGTTTATTTTGGTTTCCATGATAATATGCACTGTTGAATATATCCAGAAAATTTCCTGGAAACTGATTTGTTTTTGTATGTTTTAGGTGTGCTAGATGATCACTGAATATAGAGATTTAATGATATCATGCTTGCACCCTATTAAATAGACAATCTTGATTAATATGAAGGTCTACTTCTGTGTTCGCAATTAATGATAGTTGTAGGTTTATAGTTGTCAATCATAGTTGGCCATTTTCGTAATGTAACCAAATTTATACTAAAGTTTCTTGATACGAATGTCATTCACCCGTTACAAATAATTGTATCTCAATAGTCAATAGACATATATTATGTCTTGTTTAATAGGCAGGGCAAGCCTTGTTCTACCTAGCAACAATTAATAAATGCAATTTGAATTCTGACTATTGAGATACATTTATTTGTAACGGATGCATAAAATAATTTGTATCAAGGTGCTTCACAAAGGCATACCTGTATGCATGAATTTGTTTACATCACGAAAATGGCCCATTTTGTGTTTGTTTTGTCATACTCTTGAAGGTGAATTGCTGTTTGGTCTTCAACCAGTTCGTCGACTTATCATTTGGTCTAATGACACTTTAGGCTAATAATCATTTGATCTAATGTCCATTTTGTCCACTATCCATATGGTATAATATTCATTATATTCCACATACTAAGAATCTTGCTCTATGATTGGTCAAAGTAAATCACTTGATGAAAGATAGTTCGCCCATTATTGATGGGAGAAGCAAAAAGTTCGTTACACTGTGTAGATAGTACTACTATCTACACAGTGCAACGCACTTTCACTGAAGATAGAGGTACTATCTACACAGGGCAACGCACTTTCACTGAAGATTATCCAAAAGCGCACTAAAACAGGCATAATTAAGCGCGCATTACCAATGAGCGCAATTAAAACAAACACATGCGCGCACCGTACCCCCAAGGGGTTGGGTTAAACTGTTTAACTTTTTTGGTGTGAATTTGGGCATTGTGTCTTTTATGTAGATGCATACACGTCCTTTTCTTTTTGTAGTTAAATTGTTTTAGATGTGGAATATAAAGCAAATAATCACCTTTTGGTTTCAGGCGATGGCAAACTATCACTTCCTCGTCGATCAGAATGTATACGCTATTTTTCCTTAGCTTCGCTTCGGAAAGATAGCTACATCCAGATCGCCTCGGAAGTGATAGTTTGCCCCATCACCTTCACCAACGGTAGTTATTTGCTTATTTAATCTTAAATAATAATGATTATTAGACCATGTGGACAGTAGACGAACTAGTTGTAGACCAGAAGGCTATAAACCCTCATGAATGCATAATGATGATGAGTGCAGTTGCGTCAGTAAGCTCTCTTCTATTTCTTCTTCCTTTCATCTTCCTTTCATCTTCCTTTCATCCTCTGACACACAGTAGCAGGGTATCACTTTCAATAAACAACAACACACACTGGAAATTTAGGCTTGTATATTATTTATTTCATTACACACACAATACACATTAATAAAATGTCAAATGTTAATACACGTACAAACAGCAGCTCTCTTTAGGACTCACTCTGTAGCTAAACATACTTCTGAAAGTCAAATTTTTTGTTGATAAAAATTTAATAATAATCATTATCTTAATAACATGTCGTTTACCTACGGTAGCCTCATCAGGGAGAACCCCGACGTCCCTGCAATCATATTATTGTAGACACTACTGTAAGAAAGTGAAGGCACATATCAAACCAATTTTTTGTATACATTCCTGTCAACATTTTTATTGAAAATATGGTAGAATCTTTTATGTATCATGTTCTTCATGAAAACAGCTGTGAGCATTTAATCTCTGTCTCGTAAAAACTTGATTGCCCACTTGTCGAACAATAGCAGAAGAGCAATTTTAAAGATTATAGGGAGAGATTCTTACAAAGAAGTAATACTAAAATGAGGTAAAGCAAATAGATCTTGCCCTTTCCTGGTATTCACAACTCGCATGTATTTATAACAATTATTCAATGAGAAGCAGAAGTAAATAAACTTCACTTTTACGTCAATGTCAATGAGATGCAAGTACTTGTAGCATCTTGTCAATGACTTGGCTTTCTTCAAAGTGTACCGATAACCAAAACATATTGTGCTCTGTGTGTTAGAGGTTCCATTTCACTATACTCTATTCAAAATATGGACTTCTACTATTTTTTCTGAGCGTAAAAAGGATTTGCGATTGTGCCTTTTTGTATGCACCATTACAGTCTCACAAAGATTATGGGACGAAAGGATCCAAGTCCAAGTTGAGTTCCGTGCACATAAGTTAATGTTATCCTTTGATTTTCCTCATACCTCGTACAATCCACAACTGACACTCAAGATTACATGTTAGCTTTTAAGACATATCCTCTTTTCTCAAGTGCACTGCACACATGACATTTCAAACATTGATCAGGGTGGGGCAAGGGTAGATGTGAAAGACACAAGAACAGCATTCATTTACCCTCATATTATAACGCCACTGCAAATAAAGTATAGATATCACACTTGGTTAAAATATAATAATAGGTACATTTATACAGCGCAGCTACTATATTAACATACTCTACTGCACTTAATACAAAGTATATTATTACCCCGGCTGTAGATGAGCCCCCATCATAAGGTGCTAAAGCATTCAAGGAATTCCTTCCTGCCTGGTACCCATTTACTTCACCTGGGTGGAGAGTGGCAAATGTAGATTCATGTCTTGCCGAAGGACATTAGTGCTGCGGCAGGAATAGTCCGATGACATATCCACTAGACCATGACATCTCTATAATATGTCGAATATATCAATGAAAAAATTGTTTCCTCAAATTAAAAACATGAAAATATTTCTGACAGCTAGCTCTGAAAAGACAGTAACAAATATCTGAATATACAACCAAACTCTGATTACAATTCAGACATAGTAACTTATACTTTGGAAGCTGAGGGGGTTAACTTCAGCAAGTTCCAGTATTCTCTGTGATATATTCAATCATATAATTCATCGCAAGATAATAATACATTGTAGTTACAGGCTTACAAATATCATTTTCTCTCAATAGAGCCATTTGTATAAAATCAATCTAAACATTTCCATCTCATACTTGAATACTCATTTTCAACTGTGACAAATTTATCTACATTACAACATTTTTTGCAGCAAATTTCACTTTTCAAACCATTTAGATATGGCATACTGAATACAAATAAGTACTATGGGGTTATATCAAGGTGTCTGTATATATAATAATCACACACTTAAAGTAAATAAGAAATTTAAAATGATGCATTTTCAAAAATACTTCCCACATTGCATAATATACATAAATCTTTAATATAAATGACACACACATGAAAGAATATTTCACTATGGACAGCAATTATTGAATACTGATGAGAAAAGTCAATACAAAATCACATAATCATAGATATGCAATCACATACCCAATAATGTATTATGTATATCAGAGTAAGCTTTTAATATTACAAAATACTCGGTCATTTGCAAAGAAATGAAAGTAGAGTACTGCATTAGATATATGCTGCAAGTAAACAAAATTGTTACTTGCATATACATATACATGTACCTGTACATATAGTATTAAATTGCATTCACCACACATGATAACTAGCTACATGTCATTCTGCATGACGGTGTAAATATGAACTCAAGGCCCGTCTTATAAAGGAGTTACACTTGATTCCAAGACATTCGCAAGTTTGCAGTCTTCTATCTACATGTACCTAGTTGCGATTAATATCAATCGCAAGTAATTGCGATTAATCGCCTACGATTAAAAAAAACACGATTTCAGACGATCTGGACGGACAAACTGAATAAAATGTTATACATTATGTTATATTTACACACTTCAAACTTGCAAAGGGTCCAAAACATGCTTTAAAACACTCTACCACTCCACATAGCTCTCAAAAGAGGACATTCAACCTCGAAATATGAAGACAGTCCATATATACATATCAAAGAAAACAAAACTGTGGATCACTAATTTATCCCGAAACCATGATTTTAAAATGCTTGCCAACAAATATATAAACATAAAATTTACATAAATAAAGAGTGAAATAATTGCACAAATGAGAAATAAAGTAAAGTGTTGGATGGATAAAAACAGAAGAATATACAAAATCTCTGGTTCTTAGGAAAAGGTAATTAAAAAAGCAAAACACAAAACCATACCATACCATACCTGGTACGCTAATTCAAAAGATATTTTTAACATTGCAACCAGAAAGTGGCTGCAATCGCGTGACCAGAACTGGTCTAGACCGTCTGGTTGCAGTAGACAATGGGTTAAATAACATTCTAGGAGACATAATTCATATATTCACAGCTTGATGGAGCTCACTTTGGATGTTGCCTCCGTCACTTCAGTCTCGCTCTTCTTGAGTGAAACAGCGCCCCCTTGGTTCATCCTAAGCACAGGAGGGGCCAGAGGGGTAACATTCTTTCTTATGTGAGCTTCACCACCGGTAGCTGTCCCCCATGAAGTAGTGGTGGTCCTCTGTTTGGCAACGTGACAATTGGTTGGAACAGTCGATGTCTG
>JAVYIG010017542.1:0-25610 GCA_035222895.1 Strongylocentrotus droebachiensis | reverse complement strand
CTAGCTTCTTTTCTATGTCGTGGGCGGGGGGGGGGGGGGGGGGGGGGGGGGGGGGGGGGGGGGGGGGGTTGACATTTGAAAAATCGCGCCGACTAATATTTCGCTTAGAGGGGGTATAGGGAGCGCTACAATTTGTTTTCAATTTGAAAAAAGTGCCAACCAATATTTCAATATTTCAGGGGGGGGGGGGGGGGGTAGAAAGCACCTTGGCCAGCCCAAGGGGGGATTTATACCTCCTACCCCCCCCCCCCCCCTAGATATCCGCCCCTGACACGAATGACTCTTCGGTGAGTTTTGTTTCTTCCGATTATTGTTTCTGAACAATAACAACATGAATATGGATAGATCTATAACATGCATTATTTTAAAACTTAATGATAAATTATTGTTGAAATTTTATTAAAAGCCGTTTTGTGGCTTGGTCGTCCCCGTTCTAGATTTCAGGGTCATCCAACTGTTACTATAGTATCTTCTCGATTTTGCACACGAACCGCAGATTTTAATTTGCGAAAATTGCCTGATAATGATATCGCGGCTGTGCCTTGTGCATGTGATGTGAAGCTACGTAGATAGTCTGGATGCATTTACGTTATATAAGTGCAGTGATTTTGTGTCACTGCCTCTGTTCTCAAATAATTGCACTTGCAAGAGCACCTCCATCACAGCCAAGCTCATCTCGCGGCAACGAATTTCGGAGATTCCAATCATTTTCATCTTTAACTTTTAGAGACACTAAATCAAGATGTCGGGAGCCAAGAAACCAAGAACAGTGAGTTTTGTTTCATTATTTTACATTCAATAAACTTACAAAGAGAGATGCGAGTATACGCTAGAGTTGAGGCTCTTCATGTAGACTCGGACTCGGAGAAGACTGTTCAAGAGTAACAGGTTGGTGTGTCTCTCTGAGTCTGATGAGATCATGCATTCATTGCCATATTCTGAAAGACTCGAGCATCTATGAATTCCATCCCTATGAATGTAGGTGTGAACGGAAAGAAATGATTCAGGTTTTTAAGTTGTTGAATGATTTTGAAGACTTTGATGCAGCTGTAGAGGGTCTACTCTTCTTAATATTATTAAGTTACTCAAGGACACAAGTTATCTTAAAGTTCTATAACTAAGTTAACTGAAATGTTGCACCAGCAAAAGGTTACATTCTTTCAGTTGAAGGGTACCGGTAGTACATTTTTGGAATTACCTTTCTGCTGACATTGTTGAAGCATCATCAGTCATTTTGTAAAAGCTTAAACTAAATAACCAGTGGAAACAAATGTTATGTGTGATGATCAATTTGATTTAAGCTTATAATGATCAGGAATAGACCTGTTGAATGGCCCTCAACAAGTCTTTAGACTAATAGTACTGGGTGTCATCATAGCCTGTTAAAGGGTGACTAAATTACCAATTCATGTTGACTTTTGTTGATCTGTAATACATCACATGTCTTATGACTTTTTGCGTACATTTACGTTGTATATTTCTTTCCGTTTTTTTCTATGTATTACTAATGAAGTATTGTTCTACATGCTAAGCTCCGGCCACCCCTAAAAAAAAACCTCCAAAAGCATATGACTTTTGTGACATGTTGTTTATCAGTCTGCTAGATCGATGATCAAAAGTCATTAGTATGTCCCTTCCCATGCATCAACTGACAACATCATGTTCACAATAGCAGTGTTATTTGTATTTTTGTATACAATGCCCAGGGCCCACTCACAAAATTCAATTACATTTTAAGCAGAACTTTGCTTTGTCAGAAATCCCCAAGCAACACAATGAAAAGAAGAGTTTCAATGGGCTAATAAATGAAAACATGCTATGCTAATGCGATAAGGTACTCAATGGGTGAGGACATACCACTGTCTTTTATGAACAGGTGGGTGTGGAATTTTCACTGAAATATATAGCCCAGAATGTGAGCATTTTATCAAATGTTGCAACTTTTCAATCGTATTAATGCACAATATAGATTGATTTCTGATAAGCTAGTTACAAACTTTATCTTGGGACCCTCTCTCCCTCTCTCTCTCTCTCTCTCTATCTGCCTGTGTGTCTCTTTCTATCTCTGTCTGCCTGTCTGTCTGTCTCTCTTTCTCTCTCTTTCTTTCTCTCTCTCTCTCTCTCTCTCTCTCTCTCTTTCTTTTGTCACAAGGAGGTGACATATATACAATCTTTAATATCCTCCTGCACATCACAACACTACATAAGCAACAGTAATTTGATACAACATAAAATAATAAAATACCTGTGAAAAAACAGTTGTTAGTTTTGATCAAAATCACCTCTTTTACAAGCAAGTCTTATGCTCATGCGCATGATTAAGATACATGAATACGTGATGAGGTTTTTAACCCCTTTTTTTTTGGGGGGGGGGGGGGACTTCAATCTGAATGCTCTTTGCCAACCTTTTGTTTGAAATGCAAATTATCACAAGCTGCCAAGCTGGCATACGATTTATTTGCATTTATGTCTAGTGTGTGGAGGTAGTGTGTATTTTAAAGGGTGTGTGTTTCTTGCCAATATAGGGCTTGACCAATATTCTTAGAACTGGAATGGAGGGAAACATATTTGCATAAACACTTGACATCTTCTTTCCATGACATTCCATTGGTTTTGCATTGGTTAGTTAGAATCATTGAATTCACTATGATTTAGTAGGGTGAATTTACTTCACTATGTTCTGAAATAATGTGGTCTTGCTAGATTTCCACATGTTTCGACAGTTCAAACAGAAACTGGGTTAAACCAGTTTCAGCATCCTGGCACTTTGCCCTGCTGGGGTCAACGAAAAGGTCACCCCTGGGTATTAAATATATTAGAGTAGTCTGCAAACACAGACCTGTTTACACAGGACACATAAAGCGTTGCGCAAAGTGTTGTCATCTCTTCATCTGTTGCATATCTTAGACCCTAGCTAGCTATTCTCCCCCAACTTGTTTGACCAGTATAGACTATATACCAGAGTCTGAGAGGCCAGTGTGGATTGTTTGCCTTCCGTGATGCCATGGCAACAGGAACAGAGGTTTTATTGCTGTGGTCACATGACCTGTGTGATTGGTACACATCTTGTGAGCACTATAAAGTGAATTAAAACTTAGATAATAGACTATGCTGGAGACCCATAGGCTCTCCTGGAAATAAAAACATGTGGAGAGAGTCTAAGACCTGGTTAAAGGGTTAAATGTGCAGGTTCATTTTGGGGTAAAAGTAAATAGGACTACCGGTGAGAGATATGCCAGATGAGAAAATGTCATCGTAAACGTTTGAGTCATGTTTTTGAAAAGTAATGTGTCCTGAGGTTTTATCATATCCTTTTCCTTTTCCTTAAAATCTATTGACTTTGAATTCTTATGTTCAGTGACAGGGACAAATCAAACTTGTGAACTTCATGTTTTTCTTCAGATGTTAAAATCATCAGCCCCCAAATTTAAGAAGACATTGAATACCTATATTTGTCCCCCCCCCCCCCCATATTAAAAAAAGAAGAAATTGTCATTTTTAGGTAGCATTTGTTCTTCTCAGCTGTCCCCATCCACTTGGTAGTTTAAATCAATCATTATTTTATTACTTTTATAGATTTTGTATGGACAAATGAAATGTACATTCACCTAATTTCTATAGTCATTCACTGAATGTGCCATATTATATCACTTTGTTATGTTAGATCTTGCATTTCTTTATTTGTTTAGAATTTAGAAATCATATAATTTTATTGACAAATCTATGATGAATGATGAATGAACTGAAATAACATTGAAATGTTTATTGAGTGTGGAAAAGGAATAAAGAGCATTAATTAGTTTCTTTTTTTTTCTTTGTGTGTAGGACAAGAAGGGGTTTATGGAGCGTCTGAATGCAGGCGAGATGGTGATTGGTGATGGAGGCTACGTGTTTGCCTTGGAGAAGCGTGGTTACGTCAAGGCAGGACCATGGACTCCAGAGGCAACCGTAGAATACCCAGACGCTGGTGAGTAGGCTCATTGCCGTTTGGTCTACTACCCTACTACCCAATCGGTCTATAAATCCTATATGGTCTATACCCAGCCTGTCTACTATCCACATGGTCAAATAGTCATTTTTGTCTACCGGTACGTGTCATTTCGTCTAATGACCATTTAGGCTATTATAGTCATTTGGTCTGATTTCCATTCATCTTATTGGTCATTTAGTCTAATATAGTCAGTCAAATGCTCAGATCGAAGAAGGTCATATAAAAAAAGCTTGTAATCAGGATATTCTGAGATCCTGCTAAGGATTACAATTTTCGACTGCGCACAGTCAAAGATCCAGTTTTTCCATGAAATTCACTGCAACTGCATAATGATTTTGGAATCTCCTTTTTTATTATAGTACGACAGATCTCCAAGGAGTTCCTCCGTGCTGGAGCTGATATCATCCAGGCTTTCACATTCTACGCCAGTGACGACAAATTGGAGAACCGTGCAAACGAATCCCTCAACAAACACACCGTAAGTAAAACATTCCAAACTTGCATCATTCTGTACCACAGCAATGTCTATTATGAAGACATACACCTCTTCCATACCGATGTAGATGCACCTCTTAAAGCCCTATGCCAACACAGCCAGAGACTGTAAATATAAGGCTACATTCTAGGTTCGAGTGTCAAAATATCGTCGGGTCTCGCAGACTGAAGTGTCTTTACAGGGATAGAAAACCATTTGAGGAAAAGGAAGGAACTCGAAACACATCACAAAGTGAAGATGAACTTAAAAAATTGAATTCTTTTATAAATTAACGAAAAATTAGCCCCTGAAATGGAAAAGGAGCCCCTGAAAATTGAAAAAGTAGCTCTCGAAAATTTCCAAAAAATTGGATATGGAGCCCCTAAAATGACTGTGGAACACAAACCAGTTGATGATTTTGATTTGGAAAATTAATGAAAAAGTAGCCCCTGAAAAGAGAAGCCCCCGAAATGGAAAAAGGAGCCCCAGAAATGAAGAAGAAAAAAAAAATTCACTGTGGAACACAAACCATTTGATGATTTTGATTTGGACATAACATTTTAATGGCAGTGAAGGGTTATGTATAACTTATAATATAATAATAATAATAAAAACTGTGCTAATGGTTTTATATTTGTTTTTGTTTGAAGGGTGCCATGATCAACCAGAGGGCATGTGACATTGCCAGTGAAGTAGCTGCCATCGGCAATGGTAACGGACCTGGTCTGTTTGCTGGAGGTGTTTGCCAGACCCCCGGATACCTCTCCGGTGGTACCAAGGAATCCGTCCAAGCCATCTTCCGCAAGCAGGTCGAGGTCTTTGTCAAGAATAAGGTGGACTTCATTATCGCTGAGGTAATTAACAAAAGGAATTAGCAGTGACCGAAGAAATTACCTTCTCATTTACTTATTCTTATATAATTACTATAGTACTTAACTATTTCTTTCTATGCCGAGGTCTTCCACTGTTTTGTTACTATTTTTTATTTAGTCTTAATAATGCGTTTGTCATTTAAAGCTTAACTGAACTAGTTTGGCCAGGATGGATTTGACTTCCCTGCATGGTCACTGACAGGTGGTTATCTCATCAAATCAGCTCTCACTTAACATAAGAAAAAGGGAACCATGGGGGACCAATGGTCACCGATTAGGCATTGTTTTCTATATAGAGGGCGCAAGTAGCTATAAGTAGTGCAGTGGGGCTTTAAAATTACATAGTAGCCCAAATGAAATCTAGGTTTTCATTGTTAAAATTTATTTTGTCAAAGGAAGAGCTGATTTGGCAGAGCCATCCATATTCTTTGAGGAAGAGGATTAACGTGTTTATTCGATGCCTATTTGTTTTGATTATCAGAGTACAAAATCTAAAAAACCAATTGCCTAGTAATCAAGTTACATGACTGGTCAAAGTCCATCCATCAACAATAAAAAGAGGAAAGAACCACTTGAATCTATTCCTAAGTACCTTGGATGTGTGCAACATTTGGTATTGGTAGCATCTCATGCTGTTTAGCTTATAATATTGTGCAATCAAAAGAGGATTTGTATTGTCAATTTCAGAGCCCATCAGTAAAATAGAGGATATATTCCAATAATTGTTACCTTGACACACAGAAGTACAGTTAATGTTTTTGATGCTACCAAATTGTTGATATTTTGAGGTGCAAACTAATTTCTATTTTTAGAGATATAATTCTACCTGCTATTGAAATAACATGAATGATACTCATTGTTTTGTCATTCTGGAAATATGTTTTCTGGTTACGAATTATGAATTATCAAATTTACAAAGTATATCATAGATTTTTTACAATATGCATTATGCAGGGATCCAGATCTTGTTCAAATCCATGTAACTTCTTTCCCATTCTTGAATTTGTCATCATTGATTTATCATGAGAATGCTATCTGTTTTCAGTACTTTGAGCATGTAGAAGAGGCTGTATGGGCTGTTGAAGAACTGAAGAAGACTGGTCTCCCTGTAGCTTGCTCACTGTGTATTGGACCCGAAGGTGACATGCATGGTGTCTCTGCTGCGGACTGTGCCGTCAAAATGGCCAAAGCTGGTAAATATAAACAGCTACATTTAACCCAATGCCTACTAGATATTAATCTACATTTGCCACTCTCCACCCAGGTGTTAAATGGGTACCGGTAGGAAGGAATTCCTTGAATGCTGTGAGCGCTTAAATCGGCTGCCTAGTAGAGCCGGGGTAATTTTGGAGCACCTTGAGTACCATTCATGGTGGATATGTGCGCTATATAAATATCCAATATTATTATTATATTATTATTACTAGAACAGGTATTTCCTGTTTAAAGTCCTTTCAGGATAGATGTTGATGTTTTTAATTGTGTAAATTGTATCCTCCTTCCCCCATCTTTCCCCAAGTCTGGGTATGTTTAATAATAATAATAATCTTTTAGTCCACTCCAAATTTGATTAAACCGAAAATGGAAATTCTTTTTGCCCAATTGATCTTGAGTCTGGCAGTCACTGAGCAGCGCCAGATCCACGTTGCTCTATCCCCTTATTGTTGAACGCCAAACAAGGTAGCAGCAACTCCTGAGCCAACACACCGGTTTGAGTGGCTTGTTTAGGATCAGTCTAAAGACAAGCTCTCAAGATCTAACTCATAACCATTGAATAATTGTAACTAATTAAAATTGTCATGGTATGATCTCTTTGTTCAGGTGCCGATGTTGTAGGTGTGAACTGTCACTTTGACCCGTGGATGAGTCTGGAAACTATAGCTCTCATGAAGGCAGGTCTAGAGAAGGCTGGAATCAAGAAGCCTCTTATGGTTCAACCCCTCGGCTTCGCTACACCAGACTGTGGCAAGCAAGGATTCATCGATCTTCCAGAGTTCCCATTCGGTGAGTGTCCGTCTTTTATTCTTGCATACATGTCTTAAATATTGCATTAGCTTAGTTTGCTGAATATGGAACTAAACATGAAAAGATAATGGAGGTATTGTGTGGACTTGCCAAAACTTATCTTATCTTTCCACATCATACAAATGGATTTACCCATTTGGGTGAATATGGAACTTTGAATTTACAGTTATGTGCTTGGAAGTAAGAAGGAAAGATCATGGAAATATTGCTTTATTTTTGTGGACTCATCACTATCACCATCAGTCGGAATCTGTCCAAAGACCTAATCATCCTCCCATCAAACAACAACCTTCAAGGAATCCAAAGACGACCACAAAGTTCTAAAGTTTGCATTTCATCAGTAGGATAGGGAGAAATGTAGTCCATTATTTGAGAACAAAAATACAATAAATAAAACTAGTCCTGATTTAACCTTAAACTTTCGGTTCATTCTAATGCAAGGGTCACTCTGTGGCCTGGACCCACCCTCCTCAGGTCATCACCTTTCTTCACCTGAGCCAATTATTTGTAACCTCAGGGTTTCACCATCACTTCATGTGCTTTACAAAAAACAAAGGCAAAGCATCACTCTTATCAGCAAATGTGTTAGTCCAGGCTTCACCCTTTGAATTATTTGCATAGGTGATGCTTCACTTTTGTTAGTTTTACATAGGTGAGGCTTCACTTGTGTCAGTTTTCCATAGGTGAGGCTTCACTTTTGTAAGTTTTCGGCCGGTCTGAAGCTTCACCACTGTTTCACCATACTGGCCATTTGCATAGTTCAAGCTTCACCACTGTTTCACCATATTGGCCATTACATATTTCAAGCTTCACGTTTTGAAATCAAGCTCCACCAATGTTTACTTATAATAGTAGACCATGACTGCAATGGTCTATAGTCATGATAGTAATTCCATACTGCTCAATAAGTACCAAGTCAACCAGGTTTCAATTCAAAGATACAGTAACATGTTTATTTTGTCATGCTGGGTACAATACCGATAGCTCGTAGGCTACTAGTCTCGTTTCCAGACTTGAGGCTGGCCTTTCAGGCACGTATACTGCGAATACTCACGCAACTAGTTATGTGTAGGAGACTAGTAGACTACTCGAAAACGATCTCGTGAAATCTCGAAATCAGTTTCGCTGGAGAAAAGTTCGGTGACCTCAGGACGATCACTCTGCGAGTGCATGAGTGACCGGAATAAAAATTAAATAGTTGTTTTGAAACGCACGATTTCGACATGATTTCGACATATTTTCGACGCGACCGGTAGTGGCTTCGATGTCACATCACCTGAACAAACAAGGTGACCGATTGGATTCGATGTCACATCACCAGAAAAAAACAAATTACTCGTCAAAGCTTCACACATTTCATCAATTTGTATAGTAAAGCTTCACCCAATGAAGAAAAACGAACGTTAGGACTTCACTACAACAACAAATAGGTCAGGGTCAGGCTTAGGCGTCGAGTCGACGTCGATATTTGGCGACCTCTGAGGAGGGTGGGTCCAGGCCACAGAGTGACCCTTGCATAAGTTTTTGATGTTTATCTTTCTCAGCTTTGGAGCCACGTATCTTGACCCGTTGGGAGTGCCACCGTTACGCCCGTGAAGCCTATGATATGGGTGTCCGTTACATCGGAGGATGCTGTGGATTCGAGCCCTACCACATCAGGGCCGTCTGTGAAGAGCTGAACAAGGAGAGAGGATTCTTCCCCGAGGGTACCGAGAAGCACGCTCTCTGGGGTGATGGCCTTCGCCAACACACAAAGCCATGGGTCAGGGCTAGGTAAATCACTTCTTCAGGTTTTTTATGCCTCCCTTGGAATTCTATTCCAAGCACTCATTCTTGCATTTTCTACATCTTTGTTACATCCCTACGTTACTTTCCATCTCTTTTTTCTTTGTCAGCATATATTTCAACTTGCCTATCTTTCCGTCTTTATCTTGTTCTCTATCCCAACTAATTAGTCTAGCGATGAAGAATTTAAGATTTATGACATTAAGATTTTAGCCCCAATTATCCATTTGAAATATGGAGTATATTCGTATTATGGGATACAAGTTTGGGGATTTATTTATGTCCATTTCAGGAGACACTCTTAATTGTATTGTATTGTATTATATTATTTATTCGGCACTTTCAAGAAATATAACAATTAAACAATATATAAATAATATAAAAGACAAAGAGCATATGGGCTCACCCAGGAGGATGCTGAAGAAATGGGACCCATTCCACAAAGCCTTTTTTCCTTGACAAATGACAAAAATCATTGACAAATCTGCTGATAACCAATCAGAAGCAAGGATTTCACTAGCTTATAACAAAGACTGTCATTTGTCACTGATGAAAAGTTTTGTGGAACAGGCCCCTGCAGGCTTGGAGAGGGCCATAAGGGAAATTAAATGTACAACCCACAGCATGGGAAGAACAGATGCTAAACAATGACAATGATGACAAGGATGATGATGATGATGATGTGTCAGTATGAAAATATTTAATTACACCTTATTTTCTGTTTTAATGATTTTAGGGCTCGCCGTGATTACTGGGAGAACTTGAAACCATCAAGTGGTCGACCAGACTGTGCCTCTATGTCCAAACCTGATGCTTGGGGTGAGACCCGTGGTGATGCCAACCTTGTTCAACACGTTTCGGCAACAGACGATGCAGAACTGAAGAAGTTGTACCAGCAAGCAGAGAAGGCTTAGGATCAGTGTGTATTAATTGCATGGATTCAAGAACACCGAGTACGAATGTCCTCTTTATGAACCAACCTATAAACCACATGTAGCAAACATTCCGATAGATACCAGATGACCTCATTTTTGTGCCTTGTTTATTATGACTGGTTTATAGTTGCGATTATGTTTCACTTGAACAAGCTCACTTTATTGTTAGGCTTCAAGAATGAAAGAATTTGAGAACATTTATTTCCTTGTTTTACTATTTTCTCATGAAAATGTAACTCTTTGTACCAATAAAAGTAGTACCGGTAGTTGTGAGTCAAAAGTAAATTTTGAACTTTTTCTGCCTTGCTTGGAAATCATGTTCATTTCATTACATGCTGGTGCTTCTTTTTCATGTATTTGACATAATGCATACTGTCAGCAGCTGAGATGAAAACTGTCCACTTACACACATTTCTTTCAAACGCATATACCAAAGACAAAGAATCCTGTATTTTTATATACTTTTTATTACACATTTTTTGTTTAGTGTAATTACTTGGGTTGATATTCAAAATGAGATTTGTAAGTCTTCCAAGTGTTATTTTTTCAAAAAACTGATAATTTACATATGAAATTTTACTATGTTAATATTTCATTTTATGCAGTTAACAGGACTGACTAAGCATGTCAATTTGATAGTCGTTACATACCAGGTAATCGTGCTAAAAGGTTTTAATGTTCAGGTATTTTTTATGCCTTTGATTTGTTATTCTGTGAAATTTTGTCAAGGCTTAAAGCAAATTTATCTGTATTTGTATTGGACAAGAACTCGCTTGTCCATCTCAATGATGTTATGACCATGTTCCAATGAGAATTAAAAACAAAATTGAAATGTATCAGTCTTGTCGTGTGTGTTCTCTTCACTTTTGCATTTTCTATTTTTGATATTTTAAACAAAATACATTTCAAAGTTTACAATGTTTGGAAAGGCCTCAATTCATAAAAGAGGTTTGCCTTAATTACCCATGGAATCTATGGATTAAACTTCATTAAATATAGCTCCCATATGTCCTTGTGTCCACCTGGCGGGTAATGATGTGCTTTTACACACTTGTATGTTTATTGTATTTTATTGTGGAGGTTTCAACCCAGAACTAAGCTTTGTGAATTCAGGCTAAAATGTATGACTCGAGGTCTTGTCAGATACACTAAAGGTTTTGCTTTACAGGATTGTGCTATTAAACGCATTTGCTGTACCGGTTACCCTAAATCTTGAAATATTGGCTAACCGCTTCCACAAACTCCCCAAGACCCTTTTTAAACGTGTACTGAACTTGAAGTATAGCCCACCTAACGAGACTGCAGTGATGAGGCCAGCTGCAAAATTTAAGACCAATCAGACAAGCTACTTATTCAACAGTTTGGTGGACTGAGCACTTAGAATGATGACATGTTATTACAAAGATTTACATGTAATTGGACACAGTTTGTCATTTTTTCAGGGAAGAAGTTACTTCAATCTTTATATATTCATATATTCAGTACATGAAAAATCTTTACAAGTGAAATAGAATTCATATTAACTTCTTTGGCAAGTATAAAGCATAAAAAGCCATAAACAGCCATAAATACTTTTCAACCACTTTACAATTACAATATACATGTACGCAAAACTGAATCAATGCCTAACTGAACTGAAGGCTCATTCCCACTAGATCACTATTTTACAAACATATGCCCAACTATAGAGAAACGGTACATCCTACTGCATTAATTTTTTGTGTTTGCGTCGTGTAGAACCTAGTCACATTTCAACTATTTTGATGACTAGTTTTATGCCTGTAATTTAATGTATAAATTGAAAGTTTCAGTTGAATAGGCACTGCTTATTAGACTGTTACCACTACAATTCCCACAAGAGTACTTTAGATTCCATCATTCCGATAGACTATTTTAGTAATGTAATCAAATTCAATAAATGAACCTATAACTACGGGGTGACAAATGATTTCATTCACCCATTGCAGATAATTGTTCATGTATTTCGATACAAGGTAGTCAGAATGTGACTGCATGCATACATTTAATAGTTGCTAAGGAGGACAAACATGGCTTGTCCTCCCTAACAGCAGGGAATATATGCAATTCGCATTCCGACTATCGAAATACAATTGTTTTAAACAGGTGAATAAAATACACCTGTACATTTAATTTATAACTAGGGACTTAGCAAAGATTTGTGCATTATATCTGATTGCATTATGAAAATGGTCTATGAAAAGTATCAATATCGCTGTTAATTTTATTCAATGGACTATAGCTCTTGAGATTAAATGTATGCACATGCTTGCATACAGTAGTACTGTTTGCACTTTATAAGGTAACCTGATGGATACTGATATGAGAATATACATGTACTGTACCTACTTATCAGTATTGGTATAGTTTATCTCGGAGCGTGCAGATGTTGCAGTTCACATGACATAAATTAAATTTAAAGAACTAGCTACCGGTATGTGAAATAGGTTGTTAAACAAGCAATGGAACTCCGGTAGTTAAGTTAAATGGAATCAACACCCAAATGTAAACAATGTACATTATGTGCATTCTTATCAGAAATATATCACTAACTGAGAGATACAACCTCTTTTGGGGGTGCACATCAGTGGCACTAGTGGCTTTGGAAGTTTATAATGATGTATGCTACACTCACTATTAAGTGTATTGAACTACACATTGATAAAATATGAACTTTAAACACCATGCATTGCCTAAGGTTTGAATGAGATGTAATAATTTAATCTTGAAGTCTTAATATTTGGCAGCATTTGGCAGCTTTGGAAGTTTGTGATGATGCATGCTAAACTCTCCAAGTGTATTGAACTACACATTGATAAAATATGAACTTTAGAACACCATTGCCTAAAGTTCGAATGATATGTAATAATTTAATCTTGAACTCTAATATACAAACAAAACTGAACTTTATGGCTTTCAAACTTGCAGGATTACATTTTACGTTGGCCCAACCTTCGAGAGATTTCATTAGGAGTACCAAGTTCAAAGTTAAATCGGCTATAGAATGAATCGCCGTCTAGCTGGCCATGTTGAGGAGTGTTGGTTGGATTCAGCACGAATTCACCTAAAAAATAATGAGAAAATTATAGATTTTCTTCATGGGTTTCAGGATTAATCCACCCACAAAACAAAGGAATCAATCTTGCATATTTACTGATACAATCAAAAATTTATCTTTAATTGTATTTGAACACTGCAGAGTGAGATTGTAAGCAATTATAAGCCATTATATAATCCTGATTGTTAAGTGTTATAGGTTTAATAAGTTATATAATAGTGGCTTTGCATTTTGTGTTAAGCTCCCCTGATCTTGTTAAAAAGTACAACAACAAAAAACAATACAGGCAATCCATGTATGAATTTAGATGAAGCAGCTCAATACCTTTGCAAAGTAAATAAAAGGTTTTGTGACATGCTTGCAATTTGTTTCCTCTTAACCCTCTGACAACTGAATTATGGTATTCTCGCCGGCTTTACACAGAAACCACTTTGGTTCCCATAAAAATAAAAAACAAATATTCACTCTTTGAAGAAAGAAAAAATCCAATTCTATTTCTATACAATTATTTCTATAACTAACTTCAAAGAATTGTTTTTGTTTTCTTCAAAATATCACATTGAATACCATGCTACCACCAAAACTTATCACATATTTTTTTTTACACATTGTGAGTGAGTTTCGTGATCAGTAATGACTTACATTCATTTGATTATTATTACTTTTTCGTTTACGATTTTCTTTGTTTGAAATCAAAAGGCACTTCCATTTGCTTGCAATTAGAGCAGTTTGGGTTGCATAGTCCAGTAAGCTTTCTCATGAAATCATGATGTTCAATGTTACAGAAAAGGTATATAAATGTCGCAGTAACCTTTGAGAGAAATACATTAAAGGGGAAGTCCACCCTGACATTAAGGCGGTTTTGCATAGAAGCAGAAAAATTAAAACCAACTTAATATTAGGGTGGATTCCCCCTTTAAAATATAAGTATGTTACAAGTCTAGGAGGATATTATATTTCTTACGCTCAGCTGGTGTTGATTTCATTCTCTTCTCTTCTGTTGAAAATGTTCTCTTGTGACCTGTAGCACAAGAAGTATTGGTAAAGTTGATATTACTTTGTTAATGAATGAAAGGAAATGTAAACAAAACATCTGAAAATATTATATCTCATATAGTGATTCCAAACTTTCCTATAGACCTGAATATATTTCAGTTTTCTGAAAATGTAGCTTAAATATAAGCTAATTCCTGAATTCACATTTCAAAGTATTTTATTAAACTCTTTCTATAGGAATAGGGTCATAATATCTTATTCTTTTTATCTTTTGAATGCGACTTTCTATGATGCTTTCAGACATACTCCTATAATCATTTTGAAAAAGAAGAGTCATTTCTGAAAATCATGGAATGATACTAAACAAATTCTACAGAACTATATATCTGAGATAGCAGAAGCAGCAATATGATGTAACATTACATGAATTTCTTTCCTACCTTACTTATTATTAAAGTGAATTGATTTGTGTTATTTTCATATTGTTTATTAAGGTAATGGCAAATTAAAGTGATAAGAGGTTTCAGGACTAAAATATGTTCCGACAATGAGATCTCAGGTCACATGTACTCATAAAACCGGTTATCCTAAAGATGGCGCTATACCAGTTTAGTTCTAATGGAATATCCAATGCCTGGTTTCATAAGAAATTATTAGTTGCCAAGTGCATGAATTTCATCATTTGGATACAAGTATTTACCCACTCTACTTTTTCAACTCACTCCACAAATGCACATCCAGGATTTACCCCTCTTGTTTCATCCAGCTATACAGCTGGGGTAATAATCAGGAGCGCCAGGAGTATCACGTGTGACAGACACAAGCGCTATACAAGAACCCACTATTTATCAACCCAAATCAATCTTTTGTTATTAAACCCTTTGACTGCTGAAGTCAGTAAGTCCCAAAGGCTTCGTACAGGACTATGCTGGTTACCATAGGCTATTAAAGCCCCTCTGCACTACTTGTATCTACTTGCGCCCTCTCTATAGCCAACAATGCCTAATTAAGCGGTACCCGTTAGTCCCCACATGATCCCCTTTTTCTTATGTTACTTGAGAGCTGATTTGATGAGATGACCACCTGACAGGGTGGTCTTATCCCTCCTGGCCAAACTAGTGCAGAGGGGCATTAAAGCGTTAAATTATGCTTACTTTCCACAAATGAGATGGGCATCTCAAAGTCCCCTCCACCGGCTGATCCTGCTGGTCCTACAGATCCACTCCCATCCTCCATGTTGGCCACTGATATAGATTTCCTATCAAATCAAAGATAATAACCAGGGCAACACTTGTTTATTAGTTTGTTTATTAGGTTAGGTACTAAATTTCTAATCTTATTTTGTGTTCCTTTTGGATGTATTTTAGGTTACATATTTGGGTTGGCCTCTTACAACTACAAAGTTTGTTTCTTTTTTGGTCACTGCCTTTCTCATTTTTTTATAATTCAATTGTCTCTTTTTATATGTATTTGTATCTGTTGATCTCTTGAGGATAAATAATTGATTCTGAAAATGAATAAAATTCATGTAAGGGGGTACTTGAAATATCATCAGGAGAGCATGTTATTATATTACAAGTACTTTTTAATCAGATTTATTTATGCAAATGTGGTTCTTCTGAATTTTATAGGGTTATATATAAGCCCTTAAATTCAAGACCGAGAAGCCTTTCAAATCTTTTCAGGGTTGAAATTTATTTGTTCCACAACTACATGAAACGCGTTTCGTACAAGCTGGTAACTTGGTTACAACTTAAAGGCGGATTAATAATATATTGTAACAATTACAACGTATAATACACTTCAAACGTATGTTTGACACATGTAGATTATAGATATGACATGCAACCTGAGAATGGCAAATGTGTAGGGTCTAAATCATGGATATTTTTTTCAAGGTTTTACACAAGATTGTTTCATTTAAATTGTCAGAGGACTGGGAAGTTTTGCATCGCTTTTGGAAATCCATCAATTCATGTGATTTAGTATCATTCAATATGAATGTACATGTATATGCATGGACACCATGTAAATGTCATTGGTGTTGAATTATGAATATAAACACATAATCTGCTATCCAACTGGAAAATGAAACTTACCTGAGATATTGATAATTATATTTTTTCCAAGTAGTCCTTAAAAAAACATTACAATATATGATGTAACAATTTAGTAAAGAGCTTAAAAGTAAATTTATTTATCAAATTAGTCCAGGATTGGGCAGTTCAGTTGACAATATCTTCCAATGGATTTGCATTATGATGCACGATTTTATCGAGTTTGTAGGCTACAATTTTGCAACACGAACTAAACCTGATTAACCTGATAAACTGAATCTTTTCTTTCCTAATTAATTATGACAATTTCCATTAATGTGGTTTTTGTTTACCTTCTCAGTGAGTCGTACATCAACTGTAGGTAAAGATACGATACATAGAGAAAGTGTAATACACGTAGATCACATTAGTCAATAACCCGGTTTTCATACTAACGTATTCAAATTTTATGCATACTTTTTAAACAAAGGTTGTTTTTGACAACCTGAAAGCTTGCCGACGTTTGCCCGACATAGCAACATGTAATGTATGCAGTTCATTTATTGATAATGGGTTAGCTCGTCACTAGGTTCCCAGGAAAGAAACATCCATAAATTTGATTTGTTTTTATTGTCTTCATTGGTGATATGGAAATTCACTCTAACAAAACATTGTACATATTGAAATGGAAGATCAAGAAATGAAAGTCTAATGTGAACATTCCTTATTCAATGACATTTGATAGTGATACATTGCATTAAACTACAACAGTTTAACATGTCAATTTATTTCATGCCTTAGATCTCCTGGTAAATATATATACAGTGTATATATTTTTCAGTTTTAATAGGTTCTGGAGCTATTGGTTAGCATGTTTTAAATCTATTCAAAAATATTTCGAATTACTTTAATGAAGTTTGAAGTACCACTTGAATACTTTTTTAATCAGTATGAAATTCACAAATCTGTGTGGGATTGTGCTGAGCATACCACCATAGATTCTGCAAAATAATGTACATTGAACATCTTTATGAAACATATATAGCTAAATCAGCTCTGTTTAATTAACTTTAGTGCTTCTTTTAAAAAAAAAACTCATTCATGAAGAAATTTGTTTATCCCTACCTGGAGCTTTTGGTGTTGCCGGTTCCTCTCCACAAGTTTCTCATAAACATCGTTGTATCGCTTCTTTGTGGTTTCAACTTCTCTCCTCAAAGCTGTGTATTAATCAAATCAGCAAACTTAGTGTTGACCATGAGAATATCTCTGGGAATAACTTCAAATTCTTCAAAACAAATCCTCTAAAAAAAAATGTCTCATAAACATCGTTGAATCTCTTATTTGATGTTTCAATTTCTCTCCACAGAGCTGTGCATTAAATTATTAATCAAATTAATATAGAATAGTGAAATCAAACAAACTAAATGTTGGCTATGAAAATACCTCTGAGAATATCTTCAAAATTTTCACAACAAATTAACAGCAAACTATCAAAAGAAGCCATTTTGAGCTAAGCTAAATGAAATGAAATTGGAAAGTATCACGTTATTATGTATACCAACTTGCCAATGTCAAAGAAAGAGCATTGATTATGAATGTACTTTGTTAAAGAAAAACATAATTTCCATTACTATGAGATATATGGTACCTACCTGAAATTTGGGACTTCAAACCTGACATAATATTGATGAAGGAAAACATAACAACATCATTATGATTTGTGGAATCTATTAAAGTTCTAACCTTGCTCTATTCTTTACACCGATTGTTTACCCCTTTTTAATTTTATTGATGTGGATGGATGAATATGTAATTTTAAAAAAAAATCATAAATAATTGACCATTGTTTTTGTTATCTGTTAGATTCAATATACTCCCATATAAATTAAATAGATCAAGGAAATTTTAAAAATGTTAAAAGTATATTTTATGAGCAGTTTCATAACTCATAATTCTAGTAGGATATATACAAGTTTATTAAAGACCTGACTAATTGAGATAAAGGAAAGATATCTGCTTTGATGTTATCATATTATTCCTATGATGAATTAAATATGTAAAGTATGTGAAAAATTGATTTGTCCCTATTTTAATTTTCTTGAAAATGTGACACATTAAAGCTTACTTCTAAAAGTTTTCTCCACCTTTCATTCTCAAGTTAAGAAAAACACAAAAGATATCACATTCCCTATGGGCTAGGGGCTATGAATGATTTATTTGTTGACTGTATATATGTGAAGGATACTAGTGACTTCAGTCTGTGTCCTGTTGAGTAGCTGTTCACAATACTGCTCCATCTGTGTATTCCTCTCCTTTGCTTTCTTAGCCACATAGTCCTGGTACATTCTTTCCTGATCTATCTGAAAAAGAAAAATGTTTAATTTGTCTTATTTTAAGCGTAAACATGGCTGCTTTACGGAGTATAAAATGACTTCAAATAATTACAACAACTTTAATGCATCATATTAAATTATTCATTTTATGTTTTTTGATGACTGAATTCTACTTTCATATCTAAAGTAGATCTGAATTGAGTCAGACTTTTATCTAATAGTCAAAAGATTTTTAAAAGGATTTAAATATCTATAATATATCAAATTTCTCTCATTTGAATGGGATGATGGTAGCACATTTCTAAAACTAAATTCATTCTTTTAAAAGTATAGAATAAGCTTTGATCATTCTACATTCATATCTTCAGTAGATTCAATTTTCTTCATATTAATTTAATTTGATCACCAATATGGCAAAGGCTTATGAAATAGGTATTTGAATGCATCCATCATCCTCAATGAACAACACAACGCTCAGGAAGTTCTCAAATTGTCAATCCATTTGTTACGTTAATATCTGTTCAATAGTTGTTTACAAGGGTGATCAAATTACCAAGTACATGTACCCCAGCAATGAGCAAACATTTAATGCAATTTGCTCAATTTACACGTTCTCTCATTTGGGATGGTGGTAGCACATTTCTAAAGCTAAATTAATTGGACCAAATGCATAGAATAAGCTTTGCTCAGTTCTACATTCATATCTTCAGTAGATTCAATTCTCTTCATATCCATTTAATTTGATTATTATTACGACAAAGCCTAAAGAAATGGGTATTTGAATGCATCTATCATCCTAAATGAAACATCACAACACTCAAGAAATGTTCAGTCCATTTATTTTATTCACTCGCTTAAGCTTTGCTCATTCTACATTTATATCTTCGGTAGATTAACTTTCCTTCAAAATACATTTTATTTGATCACTATTATAGCATCTAGTCTAATGAGATAGTTATTTGAATGTATCTATCTATCAGTATCAGCTTCAATGAACATCACAACGCAGTGGACAATTCTCAAATCTTCAGTCCATTTGTGTTAGCTCAGTCAATAGAGCGTCCGCCTCACAACCGGGAGGTCGTGGGTTCGAACCCCGGCCGCGTCATACCAAAAGACGTTAAAAGATGGGAGTTGTTGCTACCTTGTTTGGCGTTCAACAATAAGGGATAGAGCAACGTTGATCTGGCGCTGCTCAGTGGCTGCGGGGCTCACGATCAATTGGGCAAAAAGAATTTCCGTTTCGGTTTAATAAAATTTGGAGTGGACTATTAGGCTATTATTATTATTTATTATTATTATTATTTATTTTGTTAATATCTGTTAAATAATTCTTTAAAGCCTGTCTGCACTAGTTTGGTCAGGAGGGAATAGACCTCTCCGCGTGGTCACTGACAGGTAGTTATTTCATCAAATCAGCTCTCAACTAACATTAGAAAAAGGCGATCATGGGGTAATAACGGGTACCATTTAGGCATTGTTTGCTATATAGAGGGCGCAAGTAGCTACAAATAGTGCAGTCATACTTTAAAAGGGATAGTGTTAAGTACCTGGTAGGTCCAAAATGTGAGTGCCCTTGAGCAAGCCTCCAAGATGATTTCAGGTCTTTGTCCAGCCAGCACCATAGATTTATACTGTTCACTGGGAGACAGATCAATCCGAATTACATCAAACTTGCTGGGAAGGTTGGTATCACCTGAAATAGACCAGTCATAGCAGAAATCATTCAGAATAAATTGATCAGCTGTTCTTCTTTAAATTGGCAACAATAGGATTATTCTTTGCCATGTTTTTCTTACAAAAAGTCCTTCTTCTGAACAGAATGTAGGCCTACACTGACGAATACTTAGTTGAAATGTTGCCAATTTCCTTAAAAAAATGAATTACTTATGTTGGCAATTTACAGATTTGAATACTTAAATTCCTCTATAAACACCCTTGCATCAAATGGCAAATTATAACACATTGAATTAAACACAATCAGAAACAGTTTCTGCTTAATGAATTTGGTATATTTTTCAAGACTCTCAGAATAAACACATTGTGTGTTTGAGAACAATTACTCCAGCTATTAACAGCAACACTTCATGTGTGCCTTCTCATGGACCATCCCCAACTGCAGCGTGCCACGTCTCAGAAAGTGGTATGTGGCCTCTTTCCTGCTGTCCATCTTCTGGATTGCTGCACTCAGCTTCGGGATGGTAACCCTGGTCGTGAAGATGGGATGTATTCTCAAGATCAGTGATTACACCATGGGTCTCGTCATCGTCGCAGTCGGGACAAGCGTACCGGATGCCTTGAGCTCCATCCTAGTCACCCGCGATGGTTACGGTGACATGGCAGTCTCTAACGCCATCGGCTCCAACGTCTTCGACATCAACCTCGGAATCGGACTACCCTACCTCATCCGAATCGCCATCAACGGCAGCACCAACATCGCACTCCTCAATCCTGCAGACCAGATTCGTTTCGACGACGGTGCATTCGGCCCGATCCCACCCCATGCCAAGTTTGGTTTTATCCTCCTCCTCATCCTCTTCACCATCGTCGCTTTCACCGCCGTTCGATTCCGCCTCAACGCCGTCATCGGGGTCTCCTTCGCTATCATGTACGTCCTCTTCATGGTGTATGCCTTCGTGCAGGAGATCGTCTGCGATGGTGGATGTTAACGACCACCACATCACGAACAGCAAGCACATCAAAACAACAAACTACTAAATACAATAGCGATAAACACTAGTAAATTCAAGCAAAGTATCGGGTATATAACCATCAAGCAACCTTATACTGTTTTTAATCAATATGGCAAAAATTATGAAATGAATTATGGATGATGTAAATGATTAGGCTTCATAAAGGAATTCTGGCAAATCAAAACTATTGATGGGTTAAAAGTTGAAAAGGAAGTATTAAAGTGACTCGGTAACATTGTTGAAGGTTGATGAAAAAAAATTGCTTAATTTTTGTATAAAATGTTACTTACTATATTCCTTCTACTATACTAACCCTCTGACATGCAAAAAATCCTGAACGAATTCTCAAACCACAAAGATATCTATGGTTTTCTTTGAAGGCGTCGATGTGAGGCACCCTCTAACAGTGATTAACAGTAAATTCTCCCAACCATTTTTGAATTTTCCCAACCGTTTTTCCATGAGAAAAATACATAAAACAGGCTATAAAAATCTGTCAACACTTAACTGTCTGGAATGGAATGTAGAGCCATTTTATTGCTTTGTGACAATTTACATCCACCTAAAATGTAATTAAATTGTCCTTGTCTTGATGCTGAACAGGCTTTGACAAGTAGCAGAAAAGAAGTAGAAGTAGAACACACTTGCTACATAATTCTGTATTGTTTGTTTAAAATATCTGTTTTTGTTCATGGAATTAATCAATGTACATGGCACTAACCGCGCTTACTATACATGTAGGTGTACTCTAGTCTAAGCCTAAGGCCAATCTGTATTTCACTAGTTAATTCAATTGAAACTATACAAGCTGGGTTCAAATCACTTTTGACAAGAGGAAAGCTTGGACCTTGGTCTAATTTCTTTTGCAGCTTTCGACTGCAGAACAAGCTTAAACATAACATTGAATCGATAGCAGAATACAGGCAATATGTTGAAGTCTATTTCATAACATGAAGTATAACAGCATACTTACATGCAGGGCAAACAGATTTCTTGTTGAATTCTTTGGCTCCATGCTCATCACAAAAAATATCTAACAACTTTTGTCAAAGAAACTATATAATTGGGGGATTTTACTCTAATACTGGTAATATATGCCACACAAACAATCTCCCTGTACCCAGCTGTTTCCAGTACAATATTCATCTGTACCGGTGTTAAATGGGTTGTTATGGAGCTAATCAGCTGGGAATGGGTAATTTTCTAAGCAATTGTGTCACACAAAATAATCTTTCCGTCACTTGGAGCCTACTGTTTTGTGCAAAATTGCATATGTGGCAAATGAGCAACCTAGCATAGGCAGAGAAAGATAAAGTGTTTACTGTTGAGTGTTAATTGCTAGCATTATCAATTTGATAATAATTTTGTAGAGTCTAAAGATCCTATTTTTGATTGTAGTTTGTACATTAACCTGAAACTGTAGCATAAAATTAAAAGTTTGGTCTCCGTAATACCGTATTTTTCTTGTCATGTTAGTTGGAATTTGCTCCGAAGCTTGGTTTCTGGTGTAGACGTCTAGAACTACTGCTGAACTGTTAAAAAATGAATGCAGGTTGGTTACCTGGAGTGGGCTGGACAGTTGCCTGGTTTCAAACAGTATTTTGATTGAAGAATTTTACAACAGATACAAGCAATGTTTCATAACTCTTATAGTTCTAAGAGTAAGACTTTAAAGAGTCTAGTCTATACTATAATCAGTGCTATGTTGAACAATAATGTAATCTTTTAGATCTAGAGAGTCTAGACCTAGATCTAGACTACTTCTAGATCTACTTCTAGTATGAAGTTCTAGGTCTAGAGGATGCCCAGGATCTACAGAAAGATCTTCAAAAGCTGCACAAATGGACTGAAAAGTGGCAGATGCTATTCAATGCGAAGAAGTGCTACAGCATGAGAATTCATCGCAAGCAGCAACCCATCATCCTTAACTACACCATGGGAGATGAGGTGCTCGCCGCTGTTTCCAGCCAGTCCTACTTGGGGATGGAGATCCATGAAAAACTTAGCTGGAAACATTGCATCAAGGCAGTCGCAGCCAAAGCCAACAGAACACTTGGATTCATTCAAAGAAACCTCAGCCTATGCTCATCTGCCATCAAGAAACAGGCATACACAACACTAGTCAGATCACAACTAGAATATGGGGCAGCTATATGGGATCCATATCGGCAAAACCTGATAGATAGCCTTGAGAAAGTTCAGAGGAGGGGGATACACTTCATCACAGGGAATCACAGCCGAGAAGACAGCGTCACGGCTACGCGATTGAACATCGGACTCCCAACTCTACAAGAGCGACGACTGGAATCACGTCTAGCCATGATGTACAAGATCCTCCACCACCAGATAGCCATCCCTCTTCCAGATTACATCTCACAGAAAGGCAGAGCTACAAGAAGTCAACATCATCTTCGTTTCACCAGACTTGGTACATCCTCCGATTCTTACAAATACAGCTTCTTTCCTCGCACCATGAAAGACTGGGATGAGCTTCCTACAAATATCATTGAGCTGCCCACATTGAAGCAGTTCAAGGAAGCCATCAGCTGCGAATAGTCACAGCATCATCATTATTTTTATAATTTTTATCATTTTTATCATTTTACTTGCACCATAAACATGTACATATTTCGGCGCAAATTCACACAAGCCGTCCACCGTCGGAAGAAGATCACCCTGAACAGGCTTTGACAAGTAGTAGATCTAGTAACTAGAAGTCTAATCATCAACGCCTGTTCAGCATCTAGATGAGGGTACTATAATTTATATCATAAAGCCATGGAGTTGTTATATACAGCAAAGCCAAAGGACAAATAAATATAATATTGGATATTTATATAGATCTAGCGCACATATCCCCCACACATCCACCATGCAACTAGGTGCTCAAAGCGCTCCAATATTACCCGCTAGGCTACTGATTTCGGCGCTCACAAGACCCTAAACCACCGGCCTGGCCCTGGGCTCAGCTGAGCCCTGAGCTCAGGCCGTCGATTTATTGCCCATCCGACCCGTACGTACCCGGACACAAATCAGATAAAGTGAACGAACGACAACATGCATTGCAAGCAAACTTAATTGAGATTTTAGTTTCTAAAAAATAAATAAAGGTAGAGGCAATATTTCAAGAAAGGATACGAGAACAAGATGTCACCCATGCATTCGAATTAAGGCCTTGTCTGCACTTTCGATAATTGCAAATCATATCCTCCATGTTTACTATCTGCAGCATACAGTCTAGTCTCATGTACCGGGTGGGTAGCGTCGGTATGTACCGGTATCTAGAGTCTAGACTAGCGCGTCACGTCGATTCGGGCCAATCAGCTCAGGGACTTGTCTGGGAACCGGTTCCACATCCAACAAGTCCTTTTCATCTCTGGTGAGCACTGGCGTACTGGTGGGGGGGCTTGGGGGGGGCGCCAGCCCCCCCCAAATTAAATTAAACCATGACTTTTTTTTCAATTCCATACAAGTGATTTATAAATCGGGATATCACATGATTTTCAACAAAAATATGCGCGTTTCTCCATTTCTGTTGCAAACTGACAAATTCCCCAAAAGCCAGGAAGAGCATATTTTTTTTATAGTCACTAATGGGCCTTAGTGGCCACTAACAGTGACACTATAGTAGACAATTCATTTCCAGAAGCTACAGCGACAAACACTGCCGGGAGATAACATGCTACCCACTACTCGGGCTGTGCATGCAACAGATTTGCGAACGAACGTACACGAACATCGATCGTGTAACACTGCCCGTGTACCATTAAAGGGCTTACAGTGGGGTATTGATTTTTTTCCATCAAAATTGAGATTGTTATCTTAAAAGGATCCATGGATTCTAAGCTTTAATAAAGAAATTGCATACATTTGTGGGGTTGGGGGGGTAGCTATTAAATGGACAAATTCAGGATTTCGTTATCAATGTTGTCAATTTTTTGGGCCGAAAGTGATCATTTTCTGGCTAAGATTGGAGATTTTTAATTGTACTTTTCATAAATAGTTCCTCCCCCCCCCCCCGACAGCAAAAAAGAAAAAGAATTCAGACAAGGATTAAGAAAAATAATTTAATAAAACGTCAAAGTTTCCGCGCTTCGCGCGGAAGGGGGAAAACTGAATTCAGACATGGATTAAAAGTAGAGAACGGTACAACGAATCGTCTTCTTTCTCTAATAATTTAATGAAACGTCAAAGCTTTTGCGCTTCGCGCGGGAGGGGAGGGGGAACTGAATTTCAGACAGGGATTAAGAGTCGAGTACGGTACAACGAAACGTCATCTTTCTCTAATAATTTGATAAATAGTCAAAGCTTCCGCTTCGCGGGGCAGGGAGGAAACTGAATTTAGACAAGAATTAAGAGTCGAAAATAGTACAACGAATCGTCTTCTTTCTCT